>MNPL01017381.1:29746-78698 GCA_002081605.1 Tropilaelaps mercedesae | reverse complement strand
ATATATATATATGTATATATATATATATATAGAGAATAGTAATTCATATGTATAGATTTAGATATGCAAGCATTCTAGACCAGGGATTGTGAACTATTCTGTAATAGCCCGTAAATATAAGATTTGGCATAGTATGACAAAAAAGGCATTTTTCCTATGTTATCCTGACGAGGGTACAGCGAGTGGTTTCTCGGAGCAGTTTCCTATATCAACAACCTCCGCGCGCAGCAATATGACGTTGAACCACATATCACTTCGATTCTAGTCCACCGTTTCTTTAGACAATACGATCATCTGGTATCATTGTGAAAACACCAACTGCTGTAGCAGTAGATGTAGCACTCCAGTGGTGGGCGTAAGTTATCTAACAGTATTTATATAACGTGCAAGGCTGTATAGGTCCAAGGTACAACTTTAACTTTTTATTATGTTTTAATGCAGAATTAATACCCACTCATAGAAGGAAGACTTGACGAACTTTCCACTAAGGTCCATAGGCTGTCAGTTAGCAGTTAAGTACAAACCAAATTCGGCTAAAGTGCTTTTTGGTTTGTATTATAAGACTTGAAGCACGAAAACTAACGACGATACGAATTCCTTTGATCTTTGTTGCGGATTAAATCACGGTGTATCACGAATGTTAAATTAACGTTTTATTTTATTATTGGACGATAATCCGTGCTTAACAAACCTATATTCACAAAATTTACAAGGAACTCTAGTATATGCTTTTTTACGACTTATGTATTGTGTTTATATAGCGCATGTTGCGACTTCTTCTTATCCGATTACCAAACTTGAGTCGATTTGCTGACAAGCACTCTTTCGTCATCCATCTGATGGACGTCTGATGGGCGACAGGGATTGGCACTATACGGTGGGCAGACCTGCATTTGCTATGAACAACCAAATGTATTTATTAGTGTAGGTAAAGCACCCAACCATATCCGTTTTAGGTGGTTTCGAGTACAATATTTTGTAACTTTCTGCACTTCCTGTGCCCTATTTTCACCATAGTCCGCAGATAAATACTTGTCGAGGTAGTAGTGCGTAAATAATAAAGATATTGGCATTAATAGCCAACATCCTTGACAAAATTTGGATCCAGATGTTGACTGATGTGTGAGGTGAAAAATTGTGTATTCATTTTCGGGAAACTATAGCACTGTATGCATATACGTATATAATTCATTTTCTATACATTTAATAGCTACAACTCACGATCGCGTGACCAATTTTCCATGTTTTGTTTGCTTTAGATATGTTTTCATTTGCAAATTTTATTTTTGTCTCCGACGGATATATATTATTAAAACTGATGCTTAGATGGTGAAGCCTGCGTGTTTATTCTCATTGAGTATTGCTTATCTCGCCTATGTCATTAGAAGTCAAGTGCACGTGAATCAACTTCGAGGAAAAATTGACCTTGTAGAGTAATCATGAGTGGCGGGTACTTAATGGCTTACTCCGGCTTTTGTAAGTGACGTTCGCTGCAAACATACGATAACTAAGGATCGTTTATCGGTCGTTCATTAAAACCTATATAAGTGAATGTTAGTGATTCTCTAAAATAGGTGAGGAAAACATCTGACTACCTGTCCGTACTTGTAGCAGTGTGCTTGTTTTCGACCTGTTGCTTTACCCCACGTTACTTACTATCTGCTATTTATGTTACTCTTTTTTTTCTACATATTATAAGCAGATTATTTATATCTTGTGTTAAGTCGTAAGACGCTGAAAAAGTAAAATCTCGTCTGTTGACGTTTATTCCACTGTCGTATTTATCCAGCTTAAGCCCATATAATGGAGCATTGAAATTGGTAGTCAGTAGTATTAATCATCATCTTCGATATAATTGTGGATGCCTTTTCTTCATACACTTGAGCGGGGTGGTGGACCAACGTAACGTGAATTTCTTAGTGCTCAGAGCCAAAAAAGCTAACTAAAAGATTACTTTTTTAACGCTCCGGTTTTCCATACCAGATAAAAGATCTTAATATATATGTAGATCATGATATTGCAATCACCGTGTATATATTATCACCGTTTCACTTGAGAATATATCCAGAAATACGATAAAATGTGTAGCATGAATATATCAACAAAACCATTCCCGGATAAGATGTGCTACTGGCTAGATGTTTCACCTCTGAACAGAATATATGCGATAAATGTATTTGACTCCGACAGAGATTCTTCAAAGGAAGCACTAGCTCGAGACACACTGTTGATTCTGTCAGTTTTAGTGTAAAAATAAGTTTTAACGCTTAACATATATTTAAGATTACGATGTAGTTCGAAATTGCACAATTTCACATAAATATATTAATATTTCATCGATTTATTTACGAAACTTGTCCAAATATGATTCTCTTATTGCCGTTGGACAGAACGTCACTCAACTAGTTGTACAAGTTTATGGCCAACCAATTAGGAATTGTTTGGCCATAAACGTAGTCGCTGTAGTCATAAGAAGAAACAGGTCCCTTGGAGCAGTGTCCTTGTCAACGCAGGATTTAGAGCGCGGGTGGTGCACCGAAACAAAGTTATTAATATATAAAGCATTTTTAGGGGTGAAGGTAGACAGTGGTTATACTCATACAGGGATGTCGTTTTACTATCTCACTAGTGCATTAGACTGTTGCGAAAGTCTGCATGACACAAAAAAAGGGCCGATATCAACCGAAGAAGACAGCAATTCTATTTTTTTCTGAAAACCAAATTGCTATCTGCTATCGCTTGTGTTGCTTGTATGGAGGATTTCTCATTGACTACGTTACAAAAAATAATTCCCTCATGATTTCCGTTAGCATTGTACAGATATTTGTCAACTAAAGTATGACTAAACATAAGAACGCGAGAATAAAATGAAAATATTATATGCAGTTAATTAAAATCTGCATGAGTTTAATCTAAATAAATGCATAAGCTCAATAGGACTTTAAGAGAGTGCAAGTATTCCTGGTTACTGAACCTAAACCACGGCGATGTTTCTCGATTGCACACTGATAAGATGGAGCATGTATGTTGTTTTTTAAAGGAGGCTATGTAGGAAACCAAGCTATATTATGTATGTTTCTTCAGTGACATTAGTCACTCGTTAATTTAGTCACTATCAAGATAACGCTAGATAACGATAAACTTTCCCTCTCTCATACTATGATCTCACATACTACGTCGTTAAAATGTTGCTGCTTGATGGAGCGCGGGCAGCATGAAGTTGAATGCAATAATTTTTTACACCATGAACAATGTCAAAAGCCGCCTAGTGCAGAATAGTCCACAACCTTATAAATACATTGAAGATATTTGAGTATTGAAGCCCGTGAACTAGTCCTGTTTTGAAGGTCCTAAAGATATGCATCGCCTCGACGCTGGTCTATAAGTGTCACGGACACACTCTAGCTGAGGCACACAAGATTCATGTTCCACCCGGTGCCTTTTGAAACATTTATGTACAGACAACGTCATTCAACACGGCTTTTCTGATCAAAAGGTCATCAGAGATTGTGCGATGGAACATTGGGGAACTTGACGGGCGTCATCGCTAAAACAAGAATTAGCTGTGTATAAAAGGATTTTCGTTTCATGTCTAAATGCGGTGATATACAAGAGAATGTAGCACGGCACGGTATCCCTCCTATAATCATTAGGATGACAACCGTTACCACAATTCAGTTAAGCTAAGACCTACTGGTATCGCAGGAAACGCAACAACGGTCGATAGCGTTATTTCGACTGTAAAGAAGCAGACGCTACCGCATTTATTTGGTGCTTCGTCAGTGGAAACTCGATATGATAAGTATATGCTCGTTGAGAAATAAATGAATTGCGGAAGACGCATTGGCAGATGGCTTTAACTAGCAAGTCGAGCTTAGGTCATAGTAAATTGCGCCTAATAAAGATTGAATGAAGCAGTAAAACAAATGACTAAGATTATTAATAAATGCTGTATATCCTTTTTACTTAAGTTATATGCATATTGACGACTATAGATTAGGATAAAAAAATCAAAAATATTGACTTGAAGCGAATTACACGTAAATTACATACCTGCGATTAGTTGTGCACTCTAAAATAAGATTTTGCGAATTCTCTGCGATCTTCGGCCATAATACGCTTGTAACACATTGATTGTACACTGCCCAAGGGAAAGGTCAAAGAAACGAAAAACGAAAAAAAAATCAAGACTCGAACGTGCAACCAGTGGATAACTATAGCAATGAATGCCAATTTATACATTTTTCGGCAGATCATTTTCGAGTGACAATATGATGATTTTACTTTCACTCCAGAGGTATAGTGCCATTAGCCATGAGTTACCATATATTATATGAATACCTTGTGCCAGACGATAATTGAAGATTACGTACAACCGTGCGGTCGAACAGTATATAGCGCTGCCCGAGGCCACAGACACTGCCGTTTACGTTTGCTGCGTTTGTGTCGTGCTATGATGTTGCAAGCCGTATCTCCATAGTGTTGCGTAAATGACAACTTTTACCCGGCCATCTGACACGTCTGGTTACAAATTGGTTGCACTGGTGGGATAGTGTTTCCCACATGCTCGTTATGCTTGAGCATGAAATCTCGTCACTGATTTGCGCTTTAATTTTTATTTTTTTCTTACTGGACAAAAACTGAACCCTTGAAAATCCTTGATCTGTCACGTTGACGAGGCGTATACACGCAATTGCTAAGATCTTCTTATCGAGTATCGCTTGACTTCACAGTGGCATGTCTTCGGTGTGAAACGAGATCTCCTTAGAGCGCATTTCAGAATTTTGTAGGGTATTCAGACGGGTATTGTCGCCTGTGTCTCGTTTACAGGTAGATGATCAAGACGATATGTGCCAGAAACATCGCGCCTGGCCTCGTCCAGAATTCCGCTTACGTAAGGCACACTTTAGAGCACATGGGCATCCATTTGGTTGTCCCTCGCGATAACGTAGTATTTTGAATAGTTGTCTACCAATTGAAGAAAGTCGAGACTAATATTGAACAAGCGCTGGATTTCTAAAGTTAGCGAAAGAAGGATATGAATGGTCGGGGGAGACTCACTCGAATGGTGGCAAACATAATATCCCGGGTTGCACGGATCAACCCAGAAGCATGTGGCGTTGCCTTTGATCAAGTCTGAAAATCAAAATCGGATCGGCAACCCAAATGGATTAGCCAGTCAGACGAAAGGGTCTACAAAAGGTCTTGCATGGAGACGCTTTGAAACATGGCATGCTGAAGTAGGTAAACACCTCAATTTACGGCGATTGCATTGTTGTTAAAACTTTTTTGCTTTGGTGATATTACCAACAACCTTGCAAGGCCGATTACGGTAGAGCAGAAAAACCGACTCACAATGCGTAGGCCGCGTCTTCGTATACTTTATTTGTTCATGGAAGATTGGTCAAACTCAGATTTTTTAGTTCAGATGCATTTTAGTAAAATCGTGGCACGATGCGGGAAATGATCTGTCTGTGCCCCATGCTAGATATGGTAAACTCATTTTATTATAGTTTTAAAGCACTCTCTTAATTTTGCTCCTGGATGATGAAAATTGGAACTGCACCATACCAATCTTACTCAGATTGAACGCTGCATATAATTACACAAATAATGCGATCTATATATATAGGATACTAGCGTTTTACTTGAGATTTAACTAGATAAATAAAAAGGCCAACCACCGCAAAAGAGAACTCACATTTTACTAACTTCTTGTTTGAAACGACAAACTTCTTTAGAGATGAAGTACTCAAGCTTTTTGTTGCACATTTATAAAAAGAATGTGATATCTGTGTACGAGACGAGTTAAGCTGCAAAAAGCAACTGCATTTCGATAGAAGCTATTCTGAGACAGCTCAGATTATTTCGGTAGAACAAATGAACTGTTCTCTCGAAATTGTGCTTTTAATAATGCTCTTTTGGTAACATGATTGTACTATATGAGTTAGCATGGGGGAAAGTTGCGATTTGCTTCCTCATTTCAATTCCTCAAGGCACACTCAAATGAAGACGATAGTTATGCTTTCCAGCTTGTTAAATGAAGTTAGTTATCTTTATACTTAACTATAACTAAACTTTAAAAAAATGATCACTTAAATTTGCGGAGCCCACGATAACAAACTTTCAAAACATAACAATATCTTATTCGTACAAGGTATGATCAGTGCAAATACTCATCCTCCGAACATCGACGGAGAATGGCACATACAGGCTTCGAGTCGAGTGGAATTATGCGACAAGTGAAGGGAGTGCCAGGAACCGATATGTTAGCCTTTCTCAAGAGGATCCGGTCGCCTCCGTACATTCTGCTGGGTGTCGCAAATCCAAAACGCGGATGCTTATCGTGAAATTGACGCGCGTTTTGGGGATATCTTCTCCGCAAGTAATGTCAAATAATTCAATAGTATGACAGCGACGAACGCTGGAGTAAGAACCATATTGATTGTCGGCGAGTAGGGCGTTGGAACTATGAATGAACTAGATATATCAGAGCTTTTTATTGAATAGCATGTTTATAGTTTCATGCGCGTAACCCCTGTGATGCCGTGATCTATCCACAGAATACATCAAAACAAACGCGCATACATGCAAACGTGAAAAAGCTGAAATTAAAGAGGCTGTTTGCCGGATTCGTATTAAATTTCTCCGGTACAATTTCAGCCGATCAAAATGACAGTTTGAGAGACAAAGTTTCTTCCTCGTGGTTAATTATAAATAGGTCACAACATTTAAATGTATAGACCGACAAACTTACCCGGATTGTTAGCCTAGCTTCGGCCAAGCAAACAAAGAACTTTACTCGTAACGGACACTATTATGACGTTAATATTAGCCCATTTAAAACGCAACAGTAACTAAATGTTTCGTAGTTGTTCAACGAACTGGCCGAAACGGCACTCACAATGATAATCTCCAAAGGTGTTGCTCAAAAAAAGCGTTAGGCACTCCGCCACATCGGCTATAATAAGGCGTGCATTATGCATAAATGGCGAAACTCCGCAACAGAGTCTAAACAGAGTCGCCGAGAGAGATAACCATGATAAACTCGGCGGAAGGCGTAAGAAACCTCCGCAAAAAGTATAAACGCTGGATTCTAGTCACAGTATGCTCAATGCCTGAAATCGACCAAGACGCGACAAAGGCAACAACTGAGCCATCATTGCTGACCTTCCCAGAATGCCGTTTTTTGTCTCGTAACTAATTAATTCCCACATTTCAAAATACTGGCCTTTCTTGCACGACCGCTTCGGCGTGTATTTGTACCACCGCCTAGACAAACATTTCCACAGATGTCATTCTAAGCAGCAAGCAACCTCGCTTTCGTTGAGATGCTGCCCAGGGACTGTTTCACCCGAGGGTGTCTCATAATTAACATGCTCGAAGCTAACTAGAGTACCACTCCACCCATGAACACTGCTTCTCTATACTGGGATGACCGCGGCGAGCATATGAACGGTTAGAGTGAAACGGCCAATCCTGTACTCCTCCTCAAGAGTACAAGAACTGTACTCCTCCAAAAGCAACTCGTTCGCAGCAGGCGGTTTGGCAAGGTGTAAGCTATCCCGGTAGTCAGCTGTGAGGGCTGGCCGCCCTATCTTGGCCCTTACGAAAGCTGCGGCTATTAACCTCGGGTTTCAACCAAGATCGATGAGAAATCTCTATTGGCTCCTTGGCTCCGCGGAGTTGGCAGCACTTCGGTGTTGTCTGCGGGGCTCCCTGCTGCCTGGGGCTCAGGCATAATGTGGCGTCTGCCATTGACCAAAACGGCCAAAATTAAATGAAATGAACAAATAATAGTTGCTTTAACACAACTACTCAGCACCTCTGCGGTTGAGATGCCCCACACCGAGCGCATGTAAACTGCGAAGGACTAAAGATCAATATAGAATTAAATACGGATCGAGATGGTGCTCCGTTCATAACTAATCAAATGGGGCCTTTATATTTATTGCAGCAATTCATTAAAAATTAAGTAAAATACTATAAATGTACTAGGATGCATTGTAAATGCATGGTATTATAAATGTAATTGAGCGCGTTGCAAATTTATGGTATTATAAATGTAATAGAATGCATCGTACATGTATTCTAATGCACAAAGATGCATTGTATTATAAATGTAATAGAATGCATCGTACATGTATTCTAATGCACAAAGATGCATTGTACATTTATCCTATTATAAATGTGATAGGATATATTGTAAATGCATCCTTAGGCACTATATAAAGTGCTTCGAGATTGTCACTCGTGTATTGGCAGAATTTGTGCGAAGCTCTATAGCCGTTACCATATTGGCTATAAAGAACCTACTTGACGGCGGTGGTTGTCGCTAGTAAACTATTCTTCCAAGGATACTTACAGCGTAATTAGCTTGTGCTTGAGTCAATACTCCATGTACCGAATGTACAACAGTGAATTATTCAGAGGACAATGTCTATGAAAGGCTGGTTGGCTTCTGGAAAGCTAACATTTTATCGGCATTACTGAAACGTAGAAAACGTATTAGAAAACGTAACGATCCGCTAACCTAGTTGAGATCCGAGACCAATGTGGAATGACTCTCAAGCTGATTGCTCATTTTATTATCAGCTCATTTTCATTCTCCCTATCTCTTGAAACTGGAGTTATTGAACAGGAGAAAACAAAGAGACGAACGAGAGGAAAAATCTTCTGATTAACAAAATATAGATGTTTCAAAGATGGCATGTGTCCGTTAGAGTATACACATCTGGTTAGCAATTCATTAACATGTATATATTAACATGTAACATACATAACATGTAACTTATATATCGAATACCAAGCTCTTTCTGAAAAAATACAAAAGAAAGGGTTCTAAAGATCTAGAAAAAATGTCTTAAACTGGATCTGCCAATCATCGCTAAGAGATGCCGCCGATGTCATGAAAAAAGCGGGTTAATAGACTATAAGATTATTAAAATTTAGGATACTTATATTTAGCGAAATCGGAACATAGGGCTATACCTAACGTTGCGTTTTTGAAGAAAAAACTAATTAGTATGAACTCAATGATAATAAACAATGACTAGCACTTGAGGCACCGAATGAGAACAATATGAAATTGTGAGAGCAAATTACGTAATATATAATACTGAAATTACAATCAGTGGCAGATAAACATATTCAATAAGATATACTGAAATTGTAGGCTACACTCAAAAGGTGATATACGCCTGTCCCAAGCAATTACATATGTCAAACTTTTTTACTTTTAGGCATAGGTCTGTCTGGTGTGGGTATTATGTAGCTACTCTTATATTTTGAGCAAGTAGGCTATATTCCCTTGAAAACGCATATCTGGTGCCAAAATTGTGTTTCACGCTTGCTTACGCGAACACATTATCAAAGATAAGCCTCAGTCCAACCACTTCTTGCGTCATTCGTAATAACAGCTTAAGGCTTACTTTTGAATTTTCATTGGATAACTACGTACGTGTGTAGAAGAGAGGACTGTGGCATAACTCGTCGCGAAACATTGTTTCACCGTTCCTACCGTATGCAATTGAAATAGTGGGTGTTTCTTCCACTACACTAATAAATCATTTTTATAATAAGAGATGATGTTTACTTTTTTGAATATCTATAAATTACACAGGCGATGCTATAATAGATACTCGTTATTTCTTATCTAATTGAGAGTATTCGGCTCGAAAATGTAAGACGAGAGGAAGGTAGAAAATGTGCCAAAAATTCTTGTATGTTAGTAGCATTTCAAACGTAAATATTTCAGTGAACATAATGTGTGTAAACATTCACTGTGTGTGTATTTCCTGAGAACTATCTCATCCGTCTCATCTCGTTCAGGTAATAGTGGTTCAGTGGACGATAGAATAAGGAGGAACAACAAACGCCGTAACCATAGCGGTGTCCTGGTTACTGTCACTATTGGATCCACAAAATTTCCCTACGTGTCGACCTGATCTTCCATCGTACAGAAGTACATCGAGCCGCTGTGACCTCTCCTATGACTGCTACGCGCTGGTCCATTAGCCGAGTGTTCTACAGCTGTCGTTAATACCGACCATAGCACACATCTTTATAAGCCTACAGTTTCATCTTGAGTCAAACGATCATTCAAGTTTGCCCCTTTTTTAAGCCCAAGAGAGGGAGATGTAAAGTAATTACCCCGATGCAGTGTTCTCACTTATAAACATTGAGTAAAAAAGATATCTGAACCATTGTTTCAATTGTTCGATCATAGATATGCCTGCATGACACGTTCACCGAATCAAGTATTTTGCTTCTAAAGATCATGAGGCTCATTATACAGAATTATGCATTAGCTTAATGGACTTTTTTCTTTAAATGCTAAAAAACGTGTCAAGCTTCAACTACATTTTTTTTATTATTCAATGCCCCTTTTAGTATTAAGGGCCGTTGAACCGTTCAGTCAACTGTAGTTAGATTGTCAAATTTAGTATGCTTAGACGTTTGCTTATCCATATTAAAAGAGCTCATTCTAACGCCACACTTGAAACTATTAATTGAAGACGTAAGCATGAATGGCAGAAAAATACACTGTTATTAGATACCAATAGACTACACCAGATCTACAGAAAAAGCGCGATCTACAGTCGTAAACTTGGATTAGGGTCCTCTGGCTGCTGATGTAAAGAAGGATGCTATTTTTCCCATTTTAATACGCGTCGTACTTGCGATCGGGCATCGACAGATACACAAACACTTATCCATTACAGATGAGCCTCAACTTTAGTAACTAAATAAAAAGTGCATGCCAATCGCGAAAACGACTTGAATTTTTCATCGAAATAAGAAACTACTTATAGAGAGTCTTCCAGCGCATTGTATGCTTCTGCAATTGAATGTACAAAGTTCATCATGAAACGGAAGTCCTCAAGTTCTCTTATACTGAAATCACATACTGCAGGAGAAATAGAGCACATTCATTTGTCTTAATTTTTCTCATATTGTCTTCCGCTTACAGCGGTCAAATGTAGGAAGACTACCCTAGCGCCTGACAAGCTGCAAGGAACTTATTTGTAGAAGGCGCCGAAAGAAGTATCAAGGCGACGTGTAAAATCGTTGGTCTGTTTTTCGCACTTCTTTGCGTTGGTGTATTCTCAAAATATAGCAATACCAACGGCTAATTTTGATCTTGACAAGGTAAGCGTATAGAATTCTGCTATCACCTTGGTACTCGGAACTAACAATGCCTAAGCGTGCATTGTTGACAGAATTATAACAATGCATATGTCAAGTTCTACTGGTTACCCTATTTAGAAATCGGACAGACCATGCATTTGTCTTTCACTTTTACGCATTACAAAAAAAGTGAACACGATTAATAGATATGCACTGTAATGTCAAATAAACACACATCTGAATTTACATTGACAATTTTGGCATCTAAACATATAAGTCGGCAATTTTTGGGCTGTCACGAGGACAGCTGATGGCTTCAATTGAGGAAACCCATTATCACAATAGCTATTCGGCCTTTAGACAAGTTCGACTAACCAGGACATCCTGGCTAGTTTTATTTAAGGTCTGTATTGGCTAATGGAACACTATATAAAATTCGAAGTGAAGACCTAGAAGCTTATACTGAATAAGCCCCTTATATGAATAGGAAGCTTCATATGGATAAAAGGGATTAACATTTTATTATCTATCGGGAAAGGGTCCTGTTTCGTAAGTAAATACAGTTGCGCCTTAAATACGCGTCCTATTCTCATGAAGGTAGGCAACATGGAATGTTTTGATCATTTTATTTATCCTTCTCTATGCTGCGCGTTTAGTCTCATTTCCATCAAGGTGCATTGGTATTTTGTATTTTTACTTCAGTTATTTCATTTGCACCTGCACTTCAATCATTTACTACTGGCAACGATTTCTTTATGCAATACACCAAATTTCACCCGACTCGGTTTAACTCTCGTTTTCGTACACTTGTTTTTGTCTAGGTGGTCCAATTCTAATCATTCAAAGTATCAGATTGATACCGTGCGCAGGTAATGGGATAGTGGTACAGACGCGAGGTGGACTTTGGATTTCGCCGTCGTGCACCCAAACCTACTTGCGAAAAAAAACAGCGTTGAGTACCGCATCACCTTCGCCTGGATCGATTCTGAGTATGAACCACTAACGAGAATCGATGCTATTGAAATTTATTTCCCTCAGCATATTGAGGCGTTTAATGAATATGTAATAGGTTAACAAAATATATTTTAAATGTGACAAGAATCATTTTAATGGATTTTCGAGAGATATGCTTAAGGTAACATAGATCGACAACGAAACCAATAAAGGCTTGAAGGATTGTTTTCATATGTCTATTCAAGTAGCAACTAAACGTTCATCGATCTGGTCAAACGGAATTTCTATTGTAATGTTTCCTCTAAATTTTTTAAAGGTTTCGATATCTCATAGAAGCAGATCAATCCGCACTGAAGTTCGCTATGTATTACACTACATATAACCTGATATACCAGAGTAACAACCAAACACAGCAGCATATACGGTGAATTAAAGAATAAGAGAGACAATTAATAAACATATTTACCTCATGGCGTTCCACAGCACACGTATCATATAAAAGCTCGACGACAACGTCAAATATAAAAATACTGGTAGACCGACAGAAGTGATTTATGCTGAACATGCTATCTCAAAGGTGCCTTCATCTTTTGTGATGCCTGTACAATGCAATTGGTTTAATTGGTAAGATTATTATATGTATATTTCAGAACTTACCGGCGCGATGATCGTATTGGATACGAATTATGAAAATAACGCTATTGTCTTGGCCATGCTCGGCCCTAAAAGTAGAATAGCAGTTCATTTTTAATCAGGTCCCATTTATCAAATCTCACATATATAATGCTAGTGTAGCCTATAGAAATTATTAAAGCGTCGTTTCTAATTGGGGAAATTATAATGTTACAAAGCAACTGCGCTCAGAGGGAAAAGGAATGAAATTATTATAGTGAATTTTGTGAAAATCTAGTATTTTATTTGTACAATGTTTTTCAGTGTGAATATTGTTGAAATGTCTAATACGACCCTCATAAGCAAAGGCACGCAAATTATATATTCTGCTTATCATATAAGAAGCTGAAACTATATTGGTAAGTTAGTGTATTAATGCTTATATATTAATTATATATTAATGCTATTGAGGTATAACGTTTTATAGAAATCTAGTACTTTGTCGAAATCTGGAAATTATGGAAAAGCTTCGATCCCTTCGATTCCTGATCAAGTAATCAACGATAACAAGATAGATTACGCATTTATTAATGTAACGCACGCAAATTGAGCTACAGATCCTAACATCTATCTCGCATAGAAAAGCATACATATAACAGGCTAATAAAAGCTCCGACATGTGTAAATAATTCAGGCTGAGCTACGCGTAAAGGTATATACATGTGTGTACGTTGAACATGATTTGTTTGGCTTCTGGTAAATGTCGAACACCGCTTCCTATTCAAGTGTTCCTAGCTAAACTGGGTTGACAATACGCTAATATATTAAGATAAGAAGATCATACTAATAATAAACGATCGTACCAAAAGATTATAGCCTATGGATTTTTGTTGACCCTTTGTCTCAGAAAAATACAATGTTGCGCTGGCTTCGATATTAGTGATTCTTCTTTGCGCAAAATTTTTAGCTCATGTCTGCATTTCGAATAAACATCGCATATTTGCATGAAACATAAAATGACAAAAACTAACAATTGAATTATGCTGCTGTTAAACATTACACAAAAAATTAGTACATTTACTATAACTGTCGATTCTCGATAAGGAATTTATAACCGGTCACGACACGACAATGATATACAAAACGCATCGGTGAATAAAAATTTGAGTAAACGAAGAGACATGTGCTATTCTTATCTTGATGTAAATGTTCGAAAACTATTTAGTAACATAAGGGTGCCTCAGAAAAATTTTTCAATCCGCAAACATTCAGAAAACACTTTGCGGTCTGATTTCTCACTCTGCTTATTTACTGTAAAGTTGACGTATGTACATTTCAATGTAATACACCGCTGTTAGATTTTCTAATATTACATTTAAGGCTTAATTTCAACATATAGCCCAAAAACAAGTTAATACATAAATTATTTTACTAATTTTTGTCAAAACAAAAGGCTATTATTTTTCTTCACCGCTACGTTCTAGAACGCAGCTCCACACACCAGAACCTATTCCCATTAATATTCCCTAAAGCTATATCTACGTCCTATAGAAACATAAATTTTACTGGCTAATGATAAAACTTATAGCAACAAATAAAATGGCTACTGCAAACTGTGAAACGGCGACAATGGTAAAGTAGTGAAACAACAAAGTTGTGATAGCACCTTCGGTATACATAATGTGTATAAAATTTTGGTAATGTTTTCGGCGTTTTATTCTCTTACATGTGATATGGAAAAACTTTTTTGAAGAGCTTTGTCCATCTGGTTTATGATGATTTATTTGATAGTGAGTCGTCCAATATTCCATATGAAAGATTTTTAAATAGCAGAAAATGAAATCACTGTGAAAAATAAACGGCAAAGTCTTTAATTAAGGCCAAGAATTACAATAAAAATTCCCAGTTGTGATGGATAGGGTACCTATATACAAGAGCTTGTTGTATATCAACATATATAGGGAAAATCATGCCATTTACAAATGTCAATTATGATTTCGTATATTGCGTTGTCTTATTTACCGTAACTGTTTTATTTTACATACGTAATATCCTAGGAAATTATGTTTGCATTATCTTCGCAGTTTCAGTAATTGTGTTAACACAATAATATCTTTTCTTCCAAATAGCACGAAAAGCATAACAATGAGTGAGTGTCAAGGACCATATTATAATGTGTATTCCGTTTTCTGTTCTATATAAAGTATGACTCGTTAGTCCATGTTCAGTGGCAAATATTCTCAAAACATACTTATGGTATTTAACTGCCTCTTTTAACTTAAAGCTAGAGTAATCAAATTTTTTTGAAATATTGTTAGATTTAGGTAGGCTTCCTGAGAATTAGAAAAATAAATGAAGCACCGTTGTTGTCGTTGTGCAATTTAGAACTACCATAATACTGCAATGTTAGCCTAAATTAACATGCAAACACAATTGACGATTACCAATAAAATCATTCTTAGTGCGACTGAATCCACCATGGAGAAAACACCTACACTCAGATCAGGTAAGTGCAAAGAGTATGGTACGGTCAAATATGATAGAGGCCATCCCTTTTTAGACACAACCTTTATTTGTACAACACAATCATAGAAAGTCAAATGTGTCGATGACTATAATATAGTATAGTTTTAATTCACAGACTTCTGGTGCAATTCTTCAAGATACACAAATCCCCCTTTATGCAAAAAAATGCAATTATATTAGGTACCAGTAATATTTACTGTGGCATTTACCGGAAATGGTATTGTATAATACAGACGAGAGTGGTTAGATTCATATGAAGGGAGCATGACCATTAAGCATCTAAAGCGCGTATATGGGACTGCGACGGCAAAATATGACAATTTTCTTTTCCGCCACTAAGTTAGGGAAACTTTCAGTGCATTTTTTCCCGCCTCACGAGAACGCGATAATAAAAACATTGGCTATGCGAGTAAATTAGTGTTTATTATATTAAAAAATGTCCACGCCGTTTGTTAGTAACAATTATTCTTTATAGATCCTAACATATTTGCAGGCTCAACTCTGTGTCTTCGCGCCTATTCAAATTAAGCATGGCCTCTTTAACGTTCAAAATTTCCCGCGGATTTCTCATCTGCCCTTGCTCACCGGCAGCACTTCCTATAAAATAGAATACACGCCGTGAGCTGTTCTTTTTCTTACTGATTCCTGTGTTGCGTGTGGTTGTCTCGGTAACAATGGCACGTGGCGAAATTTCTGTGCGCGTAGTAGATCACATCCACCCGCACGTGAAATCTATTTATCGTGTGCAGATTGCTGTTAAAATGCCAATTTCCATCAGTCAATGTTGTGGACGAGCTCTAAATAAAAACTTGTTTCAGCGATTTCGACCTCCATAGTAGCCACGTGGACAACGTTGCCGTGAAGCGTACACGAGTAAAATCTCTAATGCGATGTTTCAAAATAACTACTTTATCAACTACCTGCTTTCCTGTATCACTATGGAGAGTCCTCCGTTTAGGCTGGTAAGTCGTTTATCAAATTTACCAGGTCGTGTAGGTTTTGTATGCCTGCAAGGTCGGTGTGAATTTACACATTGGATTAGCAATCAATTCTATTACGTCGAAACCGTTCACGACCATTGTCTAGTTTTTCCTCTTTCACTGATGACCATATTACTTGCTACTACTGAAATGGGATGATAACCTATTTCTGACTAACAATATTCTATATCCTTGTTTTATTTGACTAAACCAAAAGATTAATTGCTATCTTTATGTTACAGATGATGGTTCAACAGAAGTTTGGTAGCTTGTGCGCTTGATATTGACTGTCTAATATTGAATGCCGATAGGAGACTTCACAGTGGTCTCTCATACCAATGCTGTGTGCATGACTCGGTGTCTACTATTCGAAATAATGTTCGACCAAATGTTTACTTACGAACCCAAGGAGGGCTCGGCGGATTTGAGTGCGTTTAGCGACTGGAAAAGAAGCATAAGTGCACACGTTCAATTCCCGCATTGCACAATTAGATTTACGGAATTCGCCTTACGAAATAATGCGAAAGCGACACTGTGCGACACTGTCTACTATTCGAAATAATGTTCGACCAAATGTTTACTTACGAACCCAAGCAGGGCTCGGCGGATTCGAGTCCGTTTAGCGACTGGAAAAGAAGCACAAGTGCACACGTTCAATTCCCGCATTGCACAATTAGATTTACGGAATCCGCCTTACGAAATAATGCGAAAGCGACACTGTGGATATTAGATATTGGCTGAAAGGAAAAAGTTTAAAACCCAGATGCGTTAGTCTGCCGTATGCGTCTTTAATTCGCTCAAGAAGGAGCGCAAAAAAAATCTGAACTCATATCTACAGGTAATTATTATTCAGTTCGTTGGCGTCCCATTTCAGCAATGTTTATGTACAAAGCTGACAATGATGATTTTCCAAGATAGGGACAAATGAATCTTGTGATTTGAAACTTGGAACACAAACTGAAAGTATCCCACATTTAAAATTAGGGCACATTTACTATCGTTGTTTATTGAAACATACATCCTTTGTATTTCAGACTACAAAAAACAAAATCATGTTAAATGACTGCATCGTATAATTGCCATATCTATCATTCGGCTGGCACGAGCCTTTGCTGGTGTACCATTGAGTGCCTGTATGCAAAATACTATCGCGCTGATTCAAGGACCTTACATTACAAATCGGAATAAAAAAGATTCCTATAGAGGTACAGTCTACGAATTTTCTCGAAGTAGCTTCCCTGGCATCTTAGCTATGCTTTGGCTTGCGATATCTTTTAACGACCTTAGTTGAAGCAAACATAGTAGTTTTCCAAAATAGGGACATATGAATCCATTAATTTGATACATGGAAATTGCCTGAATACACCTAATTACACCACTTAATCTAACTGAGGATGTACAATTGATTTTATATGCAGGCGTCAGTAAAACCTACTCCAATGTCGTCCGGTCGATTGTGCTGTTTGAAGAGGCATTATTTAGGTACGTTGCGTCACTCCTGTTCGGCTGTGTATATAGCTCAGTTTGTGATGATAACTTCATCATTGAGTACTTGCTATCTGAAACCAGATGATAACTCATTCCTGATAATTCAATATGCTGGGACTATAAAGAGCTACAATTCAACTCCA
Source organism: Tropilaelaps mercedesae (assembly GCA_002081605.1). Taxonomy (NCBI): domain Eukaryota; kingdom Metazoa; phylum Arthropoda; class Arachnida; order Mesostigmata; family Laelapidae; genus Tropilaelaps; species Tropilaelaps mercedesae. The sequence continues at coordinate 60,865 of MNPL01017381.1, read as the reverse complement.
TGGGAGTCCGCCTAATAGCCGGATTTCTGAATTTTCAGACTCAATCGCGTCTCTTTCAGAGCACTCAACAAACTGACGAAAGGTTATAGCTGAAGGTGGGCTTACAGAATTAATCAACAAGCTTGGTGGAAGCCTATTCAGTTTGATTGTGATGACGCCATAGTACTTGCTACTCTGAGTACAGATGAAATTTTTATAACTCTGATTATTAGAGAAACATTGACGACGGCACTTCGTGACGTTGGCGTGAGAAGTCAATATATTTAGCTTTGTCATTTCAGGCATGAAAATCTCATGAAGACTTACGGTTGGGACTTATGGTGAAGTTTATCACCTCTGCAAACCAGCTAAAGGTTGCCATTGAAGGTACATATCGGGTTTTGACAACGAACGCATTGTAGGTAACTTATTTTTTCCATTATGATGAGCTGGTGAATCTCATTGAGAAATCATGATATCAAAATCTGCCATAATCCATTCGTAAAACTGCAATACTGAAAAAAATATACATCATCGGGGTATGTTCTTAATGGAAAGATCATTGACCTATATTTTGGTTCCTGATTTCCTTTACAGCACAACTATAATCCCGGTAACCTTTTGCTGCGGTGTGTGATAAAAGTGAACGCGCTTCATAAGAGGGGACGAATTGAAGATTGCTCATATAGTACGAATGTCTTGGGGAACACCAATGTTGGGAAAAAGAGCTGAACCATGGAGCATAAAAGTATTAATCAAACCGATATATTCTCTGTACTACTGCTGTGACGCATGTTTTTTGTGAAATAAAAACCATGCAGATAAAGCTCCAACGCAACTAAACGGAAATATTTATTCCTATATGAAATATGCTTGATAGAGATTATTAATATGCTATATTCGAGTTCCTTGAAACAGATTGCTAAATTTGCTACTTAGTATCATATTCTTAAATTAACTCACTGTTTTTAATGTCGCTAATACACCCGAAGTCATAAAGCGATTGGTTCGTATTTACCCAGTAAAACCTTGCATATTTTGCAAGTTCATAAAACACATTGGAACTCTTTAGTGTGCTTTTCCTGAGATCAGGAAAGAGCGCTCAGAGCCGCTTCCCTACAAAGTTGATCTGTTAAAACGAGTGGCGGTCGCAGAAGTTTTACATAACTACTCTACTTCAAAATTGAGCCGTGCATGACGCCGATAGCGTAGTAGTAACCAGTGGCGTACGAAAGCCTGTTAGCACTACGGATCAGTGCATTGATCCTGTAAAACTTGCCATATTCCTTTGTTCAAAAAGAGGTGATTCGAAACCTTCCGAGTTAACAAGACCAAAATAAGATCTGAAGTCTTATTATTTTGAAAATATGGCAAAGACGAGCTGTCACGTTAGGATTTGTAACCGAGTTACCACGCTTCGATTCGTGTGTGACTGTTATTTAATTACAGGTAAGCGAAAATTGCCGTCGTTATCCACATGTAATACGATGCGCTATTGCCGTGCAAATAGCTCAATATCGCGTTGAAGTTTTGTAACCTCTCGTTTGGTTATATTGACCCGCTGACAATCACGCGAGACTTGTTTGGCAAACCGCTTTAATGGCAAAATGCGAGACTTGTTTGGCAAACCGCTTTAATGGCAAAACGCGAGACGCGTTTTGCCATTAAATCGTTCTATACATTCGCTGTAAAAATCAGGATCATAGCTTATCGACTTTCGAAGTTGCCAGTGGCACATCACAAAAATTAGTAACTCTTCTTTGAAGAAACCTCGTACTAAAAACGTGTCACTTCGAAATTTAAATGCGTTTAGATAATACTTCTTGCAGGTTAACATCTGCAAGAAGTATTTTCGCCTTCGAGAATAGCCTCGCAGCAAAGCACTGCGGTAAAAACGCTCTCTATAATCGCGAAGACCTACATCAACTAACCAACATGATTAATATAAAATAGGCGCTCTCACATGCGTTGAAATCAGCAGATATGTTGATGCCATAGACCCAGGGCGCTGAGCACTTAACACACGGACTTCACCTTTGTTAAGAGTTTTGTATCGAATTGCACAAGGAATGAACATTCGCACCTATCGCATATTTTTCTAGTAATTAAGTGACAAAGGTATGAACCAGGACAAAGACCTGAACATTGCGTGAATTCGATCTTTCGTGTCCAATTTTAATTTCGCGGTGTGTGTCTGTATGTAGTGGAAAAGAGAATAACAAGAAATGGCGGAGCTTCTACGAGAGGAGATGTAGGTGATACGAAGGATCAAAGACCAGAAAAATCTTCAAAACAGAATTGACGTTCCCGACATGGTTCCGACAACGATTGTGATTGCACCCTAATTTGTAATGCCCGATGTTTTATTGATATGATGATTTCTCGGCTCTAATCTGTATTTAATTTCGAATTTCAACAACGTATTTAAATTTTGGCCTGAAAATTCCTCTCTGATCCCGCTTTAAACCAAAATAAATTTTAGATTATATAGTACCGTCTATAATGGTTTCATACTTCTCTGATAATAGCATGTGTTCTGGTGGCGTTATCATTCTTTACTGCTTACGAATTCTCCCGCCAAACATATCCCGCACAGAAGCAAGATCTATCAATTGTGTGCCGTATTTGATCGGACGTCCCTCTCCGTGATGGACACATCTGATCATTCAACTTGCATATTTGGTGTACTTTTATTAAATTTCAAGTATCTTCCTGCTGGAAAAGTGAAAAAAGTAAATTGTCCCAGGCATCTTTCTTAAGCTACAGATCTAACTTGCATAATCTAATCTTAATGCTATTTATGGAATATCAATTAAACGTTCCTGGGAACTTTGTAGTCATCTACAAACGAATCAAATACATTATTAATTATAAAGTACTGCAAGTTGTACTACTCGTATGCTAGGCTCGTATAGCCTTATACAGCAAAGAAACGTTATAGTTAGATTTAAATTATTGACACATTTAGCGCTCACGCTCTCTGAGATGACTTTCTTCATAACATCCTACGTAGCTGTTGTCTCAATGAGATATACGCAACACAGGGAAATATGAAAGTTTATCATTGAACCATTCTGGTGTTTAGTTAACGTTTCCTGTCTATAAAAGACGTGACCATGTCGGCAATACCCAAAATCAATGCATCACCGTTGGCCATTCTACGGACGTTCTCAACAAGTTGCCGGATAGCAGCTAAACCAGGATATTTCTTGCACAAACTGATAGGCCGCGAAAAAAATGTTGAACTTAAGATCATGAAGCAGGAGGAAAATAAATTGCTCAGGGTTAAAAGATTACCATCCGAGGCAACCAGACGTCAAAAGGTGAGAGGGTGCAGATTGTGATCAACATTTAAGGACACTTTATTACTCTGATATTAGAAACAACTCCTCGCCTTTCTTTTGAATCTAGTTACAGCTCAAAAATACCGGAACTACCGGCATTAAAAGAGCTTAAGGAAAACTGTGAATTCAATGTAAATGTCGTTTGCTTTATATCAAAACGAGGGAAAATGGTTATTTAAGACAATAACGTGTTCAAGTTAATCTCAAGCAAGGTCAGATAATATTCTAGCTGTAGTAGACATCCATAGATCTCACTCATAGCGTCTTGTGTATTTGATAGGTTTTAAATGTACTTTACATGGAAACCATCACAAGTGTACTCGCGTCCGAATTTGGAAATCATCTAGCGGATCTTCAGGTCACCGTAACGGAAGTCCGGATCAACCGAGACCTGGACGGTATAAACGTTTATTGGACCGCAGGATTTGACTTAAACACAGAAGAGGACAAAGCTCAAAAGATAGCTTATGTTCTGCAGGAGCTTGTACCACAGGTAGCTATTGCGAATATATGTTGGTTACAACCATAATTACGTATACGAACCCCCGATTACGCATTTTTTCTCTCCACTTTTTTAAAATTATATGCTCTATCGCATTAGTGTTTGGCAAGCAGGAGAAATGACTATTGGCCAGAGACAGTGTCCAACATCTATTAGGGACACGACGAAAGCTTTTTGTACGGTATAGAGAAAGCAGGGAGATATATATACGTTCGTGCAGCCGGATCGTGCAACAAAATTTTGAAAATATAGTAAATATTATGATAGTAATGCTTATAGAATACTTTCAGATTCGGGCGGAGCTAAGCGCTGTCCGACACATGGGGTGCATTCCGAAAATCCGATTCGTTTTGTATGATAATCCTTCGAAGGAGAAACAAGTGGGCATGGTAGGTTTCGTAGCTTGCTTACCGTATTATATTTTTGTAGATTGGACGCTTTTTGAATAGTCTTTACCACGTTTTTGTAAACAAATATAAAACAATGTGGCTTACCCAGCTGTAGATGGTAGAGCACAAGTAAAATCCTTTTAGGTTCATTTGATGACCTAATTTTGATCGGCTGTATGTCCTGAAAAATGGAATTTTCTAACTAGATACTGGACAAGCTGCGGGCGGCTGGCGATTTAGAAAATGTAGAACCTGCAATAATTGCGGAAGAGCATATACCTCCCGTTTACGGCCTAGACCGGGATAAAATTTTTCAAGAGCTCCAGGACAAATGTAGATCGGCTGATACTGACCTGTCAAGTAAGTGTCCTCAATTCATTTCTCGAAAATCAATGGATCTGTGGATGACTGTTACTTTAGGGAAACCGAGCTCCGTGTGGCAACCTCATACCTTTGATAATACTGGAGATTGATAATTCCTACTTAATCCGCGGCAGTTTGCTTCTGAGCTGAACTAGAGTTATCCAATGGCTTAAAAGTCATAGAACTAACCATGTAATTTTACTAATAAAAGTAAGTTATTTCAGAACGCATAAATGTGGATATGGACCTTCAAGTTTCAGTTCTGAAAAGACTGCGCTTAAAGAAATTCGACATCAGAAAGAATGGCCCAACACTTTCAACAAAAGCTAAGGGCCGATGGGAGAGACAGGTATACGAAGAAGTGTTTAAAAATGGTTAATATCCGGTTTCACCACTACATGTACTTGTGGGGCTTAAATAAAGCTATTTTACTGCCTACAAAAGATACCTTTGTTCTGCCTTTTAAAATAGTTCGGTAGAGAAGCTGACATTTTTTGGAATGAGATCCCACTTTAGGTGACGAATACTATTAAGTCAAATATGTACGTAGACAAATGTGTTGGTGCCACAAGAGCGAATTGTTGAGAGGCTACGAAATATAGGGATGTGTCGAGATGTGTCACATGCCTTCTCACTCTACGCATGAATACAATACAATGAATAAAATAAAATGAACGGAGGTGTAAAGTTAATGTGCTACGATAAAATTACATGTAGAAAGTGACTTGGAGCGCTGTTGTTTATCTTTGGTAATTATTGATGTGCTGTTGGTTGCTGCAGCCCCTTCAGGTAGCATCGTCCTAGGCGACTGAATACGCAGGAACGTTTAATACTAGACCCTATCTGGAAGAATGTAGTTTTGTCAATGCCAAGACAATCTGTCTAATGTTGTATCAAGATGGTGGAAGAGTGGACTTTGTTCCAAAATAATGATTAAATTATTAGAAGTCAGGTGCTAGCAATGCGTCACTGAATATCTAATGTACTAGGTAGACTCTGATTCTCCAGATAAAAGAAAAATCCTGTTATTTATCCAAAACCTATCCAATAAGAGCCCTGCCTCTACTCCGAGGCTGTGCCTTTATGTCGGACTGGAAGTTATGCCGAAGCCTAAGGGCTCTTCCATCTTAGGATGGTATCTCAAACGGGCCCCCAGACCATTGTCTTACTCGCGTTTTTATTTTTGCGTAAGACTTCATTAACGGGGATGCCAATCATCCCCCACGCTTGCTCGTCTTTTCACAATTTAAGAACCGTATTTTATTAAAATGTTCTTTGTACAACAAGTAGGCAACATTGCCGTGTCTCTATCAGGTCGAACGAAACTTGAGGTCACTTTGAGAGTTTTACCTAATACAATCGGAATCAGAGAGCACAGAGCACTCCTAGAGGGCGGAGTGAAAATACAGAAAGATTAATTATACAAAAAATGGTTTTTAACGTAGCCTTAAAGGCTTTTTATCCTCGTGGCCCGTTTTGAGTGATTTTAGAAGGTAATTTCAATCAATGGGTGTTTGATAGTTCGGGCTATATTGTTGGCCGGGAAATCGGTTCTGCGGGCTTATAAGTAAAAGCCCGTTTCGGAAAAAAATTCTCCTCAAGATTTTAATCACCGTATATTTTACTCTGAATAATCGCTTAATTTGTTTGGTATACCTGTCCTTTCCTAATTGAGATTTATGCTATTCTCTAACGTGAGGATCGTGTCTCCACTTTCGGTTCATATCATGGGTCACACAGATTCTTCGGCGCCCTGCCAAACCAGCCTAGATACACTCCAGAATTAATGGGAAATGATTTATCATCTCCCAGTATTTTTGTACTTTTTTACCTTCCTTGATTATGTTCCTGGGTCACTCACCAGACTCATGTGCACCCTTATAATTTTGTTTTTCAATAATTTTGTCCATTATTTCCTATCTTACTCATCAGACTACACGTTGCATTTCATCACTACACGAAACTAGATTGCAAATCTGATTCTGTTGGCAATGACATCGCAGACTCAACCGTTGTTTAATAATCTTATTACTAATATACCCTACATAGACCTGATTCAGCAAACCATTTTATTAGACGAGCACTATTGTATAAAATATAATTGGCGGCACTTGGAACACTAAACTAAACATTATTCAGGACGGTCATTAATATTTTGCCACATATAGTAATAATGATATTTAATAATAATAATAATACCTTACATTTTGCTGTACAAAACGTTAACCATCTATCGCTAGTCGTTGTATGATTATCTACCATATAGTACAGCATATAATAACAACTTTATTTTCGTATTGATTGGAAATTATAATTCATAAACACTATTAGCTTTTCGTCGGCAGTAGAAGTATGATATGCTGCCCAGCAACATCACATTTGCGTTCCCGTATTCACGTTACCAGTAAGTGACAGTTTGTTGCTGTTGGTGAACCAGAGCGAACCGTACTACCGATGTGACTCGACTGCTAATTAAGGGATCCGACAAGCAGGACATATCTTTGGATTCAAATTTGATCACACAGTGTCGTTTATATACATAAATCCGTGTAATGTCGGGCAACTTAAAATATAAAGTAAAAGTGCATATTGTCTACATGCATTGACTAAAGAATTCGGTGTTTCTTGACCTTAAATTAGCTGGCAGGTAGAGTAGCTGAGCAAGACTTAGCTTTGGATAACCTCCGGATAACCATAACTGAAAATTGCGACGCTTTGTTTATTATTTCAAGGGTATATACAATTAATCTATTTTGGGAAGTAGCAAATCTACGATGGATTGCATGGACTGTGAATGTAAAATGAGTTGCTAATGTCTTTCCATCTGAAGCTTGACTCATCTAGCCTATCTATGAAAGCCTATATCTACTCTCAAAAACTTAGCAACTGAACAGCTTCCACTTACCAAACGAACAAAATAAATTTCCCTGAGGTTCATTCACTAAAAAAGATCGCGGCTCGTAATGAGTTCCGCCACTAGTCCTCGGGTTATTTGCGTGGCCCTTATTAATGAGATCTGGGCAAATGATAAAATAGCCACAGCTTAACTATTGTTTGGTGGCATTTATGGCTCTGTAGAAAGGGTAGAGGAGTGTGCACTCTAGTTCGTGACATTTTCTCTCGTGAGCTAGGCGTTATCAGCTCTGCGGTTGAGCGGTTGCTACGTTCACCCTCATTGGTGCACCCAAGCAGATTAGCCTAATCTGTGTCTTCTTTTTACATCAGGCCTTGCCACCGCCATCATTGACTGTATGGACGATCATGTGAGTCTCTGAGTGAGATGAACGATACGCAACACAAACAGCTACAGCTCTTGCTGGCAATATAAATCACGCACAAATTGCACAGAAAACTTCAATGCCTATTTAAAACGATTTCTCTAGGAAGAGTACTTTCCTTATGTTTACTTTAAATTATTACACTGAAAATGCCACTATGCCTGCCAGGGCAAGACCTAACACCATCTTTGGTCTGGTGTTCACCAATCAGGAAGAACTGGTCCGTTCAATCTCGCCATTAACTTTACTCGCAATCTCGGAACATTTGACCGTGACCTTTTAACTACTCACGTTAAGACGAACCCTGTACAACCCCCAATGGTTAGCTATTAGAAAACCAACTCAAGATATGCAAACTGGTGGCTGAATACATGCAGTGGCATTGCTCTTCAGTAACAAGGCGATTATTGCGTGGCTGACAATGTGCCAAAAGCTTCCACGTTTTTAGCTTACCCCAAACGGAATTATGTTGTTTCTGATGAGATTCCGTTTGACTGTCCAATCACCTTCAAGGAACTGAGTGATGTCTTTCCATGGTCTTGTTCTTCGTTTTCTCAAGATCTTTTGAGGACTCTGTAGGACCTTTGGCATTTGGTCCTCAGAGAGAATGAAGAAAAAGGTCTTCTAACGCAGAAATCTAAATTCTGAATAATCAGGAATAACATCATGGTACATCACGCATTCTGTTACTGACTTTTTTTCAGGTAATAGGATGTAACTCAGTATGACTATGCTATAAGAATCTCAAAATCGCACACAACTACTGGAAATCGGTCACGTTTAGGCACTTGCTAAGCTATGCCTTTCACCGCGTTTATTTTGACCTCTTCCGAAAATAACCGCTTTACGTATAAAAATTAGCGTCGCATCTATCTCACAGACCACTCTTTAAAGATGAAGCTCAGATACGCTTTGCCTTTACTAAGGCTTCGTCTAGGGTTCTTAGTGCAATATGTTTCCTCGGTTATACGGGTAGAGCTCATTGAGTTACATTTTGCCACAGAACATTCCTAGTATCTAATACAAAAATACTAACAAGACATGGGCTTCAATAAAAACTTTGAGAAGCACTAGAGGAAGCTCCTTCGTAGCTACTACAGGAATTGTATACCTTCATGATAAGCAATCTATTTTTACAAAACTGCTTATCCATTTTGACGAACGCAATATATGGTCTATATAGAGATCCTTAATTTTTGCTAAAAGTTTGATATAACGTACTCAATCTAATGGAAATTAGAAAACATTAACGTCCTAACTCTTTAGAAAAAGCAAAAAGGCCGCCAGCATTCCAACTTGAGTAAGCTTATGCATGTGGGTCGTGAATTATATGGTGCTTTCTATAAAAACTCAGTGAGTAAGTAAGACCTAAAAATGAAATGTGTGTCGACGGCTCTGCGTTGACTTTGTATTGAAAGCTATAAATCAGTTTCGCAAAGCAGCGTAAATTACAAGTGATTGGGAAGATGGGAAAGCTCCTACTAGATACTAGATTAATTTACAAGGATCCAAAATAATAATTTGTGAAATGGAAGAACCATCAGTACGAAAAACGCATACACCATCTATGTCCCTAGATGGCCACTCTGATAAATTTTCAATAATAATGAATGTTATCGTAACGATTATGCACAAGCTTTAAACATATCTTTCTTGATCGTAAATAGAAAGGTATTTGATTCTATTTTTGTAGGCTCCTTAGAGTTTCGAATATATCTATGCAAGGATATTCCGGGAAAGTGCTCGCCACAGATCCTAAAGAAAATGCCGAACCATCAAGGACAAGACAGCTTCTAACCTTTTACCAAAACCACCTCATCACTTAGCGTTTCATTGTGTATGGTACGCAGACACTATGGCTAAGCTGGCTTATTTCTTTTAAGATGAATATATATCCTACAATAAATCATTTATTTCCCTTTATACTGCTCATTAAAAAGCATCTCAATTTGATAGTTTTATCCAAAATAGCTAATGATCACTAATTTTGCAATTAAGATTGCTGCGGAGTTATTGTTACACTTGATACTAGTATACAGGAAAAGCAATATTTTGAACGACCCAGTAGAATTAAAAAAGTGTACGACTACAGGCATGTCATCGCGAATGCTTGAGTGTATATTATCTCTCTCGCTCTCCATATATATGTATAAATAATTGTGTATATGTATATATAATTCCTGTCCAATACAAGATCGCGCAGGAGCGGTTTCTGGCTATTTCGTGCACGGTGGCCATTGTGGAAAAGCTTTTCGCTTCGCACGGCCGCCGGCTTTACGTAAAGCACAAATAAAAATATCATTTGAATGTGCCATAAATTTACCCATGTTTAATTCTTATCTATCGATGCATCTATTGCGTATTCCAACTGACCTTACCTTTGACCCTAGAGTAGACGCAATATAGACCAATTTAAATGATAATTGTCGGGATCCCAGGCGTCTTAACCGTCCCAACCTTGGTACAGTTTTATAACCATCCCGAACTATTATATCCGCCATTCCTTTTGTTGTGTAAGCCGTATTTATGATATAGGCATCTTTTCCTTTTAATTGCTTATCAATTTGGTGCTCGTTTATCAAAAAGAAATTACTGCCATTATACACAAAATTAGTTCTTTAAAAGGTACGCTATCAAATGTGTTTTTTGCATCGAAAACCTATCGACTTTTAATTCAGATCCATGGGAATTGATTAGATTTAAACCAGGAATGAACTACAGGCAAGCGTTTATCCCTTTTTTTCAAAATGTTCAAAATTTTGGTAAATTTGGTGAAAATAAAACTTTACCTAAAGCTTGCAATCGCTGGCGTTCTGACGAATTGCATCTTTCGCAATTGAAAATACCCTGTATCATCAGGTAAATGCTATTGACACCTAGTACCTTCTTGATATAAGAAAAAAATAGATATTTATTTGACTTTTATTTATAGTATTGTTCAGGGCACAGATGGAAAGTGTCATTACTCATAATTTCAAATGTCATCACTCCTATCTTTCGGCACTGTTAAGAGAGAATGGCCTTATTTCCGATCAAGAGACACTTGCATTGTAATTTCTCCGAGTTAGTTATACCCCCAGGTCACTCTTTTGGTAATAGGTGTCCTCCTGTCTGCAACAGTGCGTTGGTATGCTGGTCCATAATCGTAAGGCATCTACTCATGTAAGTTCATAAAAAATCATTTTGTTTATAATATCTGTGAATTTAAAGTTATCACGTGCAATAGCATAAGACTTAAACGCCAACTCACTGCCAAAACATTAGCAAGGTAGATTAACTGGCGTTATGCTAGTTATCTTTAGCACGAGCAACAATAAACAAGCGACAGTATGAGTAGAATGTATAGATAATCATATTGGATACCTTGACGCCGCATATGGAAGGTAATTGCGACTTGTAGTACCCAAATCTACCATATTTTCTAGAAGTGCCTACCACACAACCCTCCAAATTTGCTACAACTAGATTTTGACCGAAACTAGTCCCGATCGGGGCGCTAGGCTGAACGACAAACACTCTATAATAAGTTTAATACATAGTGTTGAAAGCGCTACAAAAGTAATTTGAATTCGTATAGTAATAGCGATATTAATAAAAGTCCAAATAAGGTAAATCCATAATAAGTGATAAATATAATAACACGTTATCGTATCTCTAGGTTTTAGATCTCTCTGTTTTACTAAAAGTCATGACTATGTCCAGTTTATCTCCATTCCTGGTTTTAGCGAATGCAATTAATCGATCCTATTTGTCTGCGCTAGACCGGACATTAAACTATTTTACTTGGTCTACATAAACCGTAGGATATATTGAGCTTTTTTCTTAACGAGAAAATGCGGTTTGTGCTGAGAAAGTGGGTGAGGGCCTTGTGGGAGCAGACCGAACAGCCTCCCGGTGACTGGATAGCCACCACAGAGCGGTTCGGAATAAAGTAGGTAAGGATGGCAGAGCACAAGACGAAACCATTGGGGCCCTTTTGCTGTGGCGGCTATTACTCCATGGGTCGCGTGGAAAGGGTAAGCGACCACTGGCACGGAGCTGTCGCTGCGGCAGAATGCAGACGATGGCCCTGGTGGGGGCTCCGCTGATTTCCTCACTTCAGCGCTTTGTTCAGCAGAAGCTCCGCAGTGAATTGCCGCTATAGTTGATGACCGATATCAAAAACAGCTATCCCTCCTGGTCACATTTTTACTTCGTTCAAACAGAGGGATTTCGGGCTGACATTGCCTTCTGAGAGTGAACTTTCACCCCGAGAAAGTAGGAATTGCCGACGGAGAAGACTTTCGTGTGGCTTCGTTGTGGCGTTTACTGTGGGCCGTCGAGTGTAAGTTTGTGTTGACGGAAGAGGAAAAAGGCGACTGCATATTTGCGTAAACAAACTAGCTGTCCAGCTGATTCATTCAATGATGATTGGAATGATTTTGAAGGATAATTTATCCAGTGAAGGGTAACTCGACTGCTAGAAGCTTCACAAGTCGTTAGAATCGGTTTGGAAGAACGTGTAGGGCAATAAAAGAAGTTTAAAGTCTTCATGCTTTTTCCGCCTTTGCAAGGTACGCTTGCGTAAGGATAGGTTCTTTCAGACTGACCACTGAATGGCAACATCGCTCTATCGTTTCATCACTATAACCATCTAAGGAGAAAAGAAACAGAATAGGCAAAGGAGTTGAGATACCTAATTCAGTTCGCAAAACGGAGAAAAATTGGAAGCAAAATCGCATTAAACGGTAAAGGAAATTCTCAGCGAATCAAAAATCATGTACGTATATGCATGCAGATTATCCATATAGCCTTATGATATATACTATGATGCTGCAGCGTTATGACACAATTTTAGTTTTCCTTTAACTCGGAGCGTTGACCTCTGGGGTTTTTGGTCTACATAAAACCTCTCTGTTTATGGCCGAGCAACGTATCCGTTTAGGCAAAAAGGATAAGTCACCCTATTGAGAAATCCAGTACTATACGTTCTCATTCTAGATAAATTGCGCAACATGCACTCTACGTGCTGTTGATTTACTACTCCCATTATATTTCTTTTAATCCGTTCGAAGCAGTGCTTCAGAATGATATCGTGCGTTTCATGAAGCTGCTTAATGGGTTGTAACGTGTATTTTCCGTAGTCAATCAATAGTCAGTTTCCTTAACCAAGTAGTTGATTCGACGCTAGGTACGCTCTTGTTTACTCTACCAACGGCTTATTTGAGTATTTGAGAAAGTATTTAGGAATTACCTGGGTAAATTGTTGAAGCATATTTGACAAGCACTTGGGCAAGCATTTATGTGCTGTAAGAACCGCGGTTAAGGTAAAATCTCAATTATTGGTTCGTACGAAGTGAAAGGCTCGACAGGTCGCCAACAAAGTGTTTGGTAAAACAGGTGGATGTCATTAATTACACTGCCTCATCACACGCTTCCATCGCTCGAACTATCTGATGACCCTTGGGTGCTCTAGATGCATGTTATGTCGTGTCATATCGGGAATATACGGCTTCCATTGATGTCATCACTTATGCTGCAGCAGCTCGATTTGATGCAACTGCGGCATGGTCAAAATAATAGTTTATTTTACGTAAATGCCGGTCTGGGTTTGCTTTCACCGTTGTTTACTCTAGATGTGTGATGTATATGCAACAAAGTCCGGCTTCGAAATTGCATTCGAAATGTGTAGCTCTTATGCGGTTCTGCAGTGAAAAATCCTTGCAAAAAACGGCGTATTCCTTTTGTTATGCTGATACGATGTAAGACTGATCAGAACCAAGCATAGGCCACCATGACCTAGTTACCGTCATACGTGTATTTTGATTGTTTAGATAGTTAACATTTAAATGATATCTCCTACCAGGGCTACGCCGTTCATGGCTATTGCTTTTTGTATTCAACACCAGCTTTTTAAAACTTAGGCCAACCGCATTCGCAACGGTGAAATGAACGTTTCTTTTGTTAATTAACTCCGTGAACAAAGAAGGCAAAGTTGCAGCGTCGCCTTTTTACAGGAGATTCTACCGTTAGATCCTGTCCACGTCGTGTACGTTCGTTGAAGGCGTTTATGCAAGCAGTTTTCAGCTTTTGATTCATCAAAATGATATATTAGGCAATAGTGCGAAATTAACTGGACGTCTACCTCTGTACGGCAACGAATAGTTTGTAAATGGTTGTTTCACTTTGTTTACAGATTAACGGAGAGCATATTCAAGCTAACATTATGTGTTAGAACTAGTATTACTATTAAACTAGATTTCGTTAACGATTTTATCGGAAGAGGTGTTCCAATAGCTTTGTGTGCAACATTGTCTATTCCTGTGAATGGCTTTGGTTGTCAACGTTATGCTTCGTCAAATGCATGGAAATTGTCAGATAGGTCTGACACAGTCCGAAAAAATGCTCGATATGGTGGATCTAGAGTTTTCTTTAATTTGACTTGTTTCTAGAACTTGGCCAAGTTTAGAGGTTGGCCATCAGACATTTAATTCCACGGTATCATTTTTGAAGTTTACAATGCTCAATGTACTTAATCAGGGCATTCTGCCTGGATTGAAAGGGTACCGATTTAGTTTACCTGGTTACTAATATTACCTTATGTGGCGATGTTGCTACCTACATTTCGAAGTTAACATGTGTATAGATAAAGCCTCGTGGCCATGTCGATTTATATTCTTGCATCACCTGGCACCAAATGCAAATGGGCTTATATCGCACCGCAAGTATAGTTAGTCAGTAAAGGTATCGAGAGATCATCAATTTGTGTTTCCTTTGCCATGGTATTCATTAGAGCTACAAAAAGATCAAAGTTAAATAGTGGGTCTTTGATTCTCAGTATAACACAAGAAACTAATTTCTGAAGAATATAGCGATGTATAATAATTTGATCCTTCTGTGGCTCATGCTAATGAAATCTTGCGCACGATGTATTGCAATGTAGGTATATTTACACAAATACGTAGGCTAAATTGTGTTTTATACCAACAGACGTATACTGTGCCAAATGTTAAATAACGATTAGGAACCACTAATTTACTGAGCATTTCTCTAGCTCTGATTAATTCCAGTTTGGTCCAGATTTTTCCTGTTAGTCAATGCCATACTTAAGAAACTGTTGCCTCGGTATAATAAATGCATAAATGCATACGCTGCTGGGTATTCATTGGCAAAATTCTGAGGCTGCCAGTCCAGTGGTGTTCTAGTTGGATAGAAATTTGCAAGCATCGGTTCTGCTCTTTATTGGCGCTGGAATGTAATACAATGCACAGTTGCTTTAAATTTCAGCAACTATATTTTTTAATCCGAATGTCTTAGCATTTTAACAAAAACAGTATGTGCGTATATCCACCAGTTGAACATAAGAATACCATCGGCCGTTGATTATACGTTGAGGATGACACAGGTTTGCTTCACCTTTGCTAAGGCGATTGGAAAAGCCTAGTACGCCACAACTTCATTAAGATTCGTGTCGCACTCGCTTGAATTGAAACGAGCATTGTTAAACATTTATCCCGTACCAGCGAAACCAAAGAGGAAGCTACGCTTCAAGCATCACTACCATAGAAAGTTGTACTTTTTCTGTTATTTTCTAGTGCTTCCCCCTCGTTGAATATTGTAATGCCATATACTATATTAATCGGATACAATGTATTCGTATAATCAGTGTAATTGGATATCTGCCAACCTTTCGAGTTGAATAATAGCGCCATCCCATCAGAACTAAAAGTACATATAATTTCTTTTATTCACGTTCAGCCGATTATTATAACAAATGCACATATACAATGAACTAGTCGTATGATATAACAATGTGTGTTTTGTTGTCCCTTTCATGCAAAACGTGTCTTCTTCTCTAATAACATTTTGTAATTTTCGTAGCAAGGATTACATGCAAATTTATCGCATTCGCTCAACTGAGATCGTCAATGGCTGTAGTGCTAAGGTCGTATTACGCTTACTATAACGTGCGATGTTATGTAAATAGAGCACTACAGTTCTCAATAGTGTTTCTTAATATGGTTTGACGCACAATAAGTTCGCTATCCTGATTTCAGGCTTTTTATCTTAAGCGATGCGCAAAGGGTAACTCGCAATCTGCCGTCTATAGATATATACTAAATCACTAATTTACGCGGACAAACAATTTATTGAAATATAACTGAAAAATATATCAATACACTTGGCGTAATGAAATACAATTTCCCCGCATAATGCTCATAACACGACCTTTTTAGTCACATAAAATTAAGCAGACTGACACCGAGTGCTTGCCACTGAGTTGTAAGACAATTACATTTGGAAAAATTTTGCTGTTTAAGAGTCTTAACGTCTAGTTCTTATAGTTCGAAACCGGCATACTAAGTTCCCGTTTTATTAGAAACGGCTTATTAAATTTTGATCGAGTCGAATAACGTTCTGGTTCTCGGCGCGTTCGCAATCGACCAGTAGGCTTAAACGTGCCAAGTTTATTGAGTTTCAACTATATAATACTCTATGACGGTTTCATTTAACATTGAGGTCTAGGTCTATAGGTACTTTAAAAAAAAACAATCGGTAAATTTTTTATATTCTAGAAGGTGTAAATTCGACCGCAGCTCCTGATGTATACCCACCAAGTGGCAGCTAAAGGAAAATCTATTACTTTATCGTGACAATGTCAAATCAGAACTTTTCAGAAAATTTTGAACGAAGAGGTGCTTTAGCTAAACATTTTCACATGTTTTCTTCCCCCACTCACGTCGTAAATAAATTCAGCTAATTCAATTAATGATGGAAACTCGTTGTCGTTATCCAGTTGACACTCGAAGGCGACGAGAAAATTATGACGACGAGGTAATCACACAAGTTGTAGGAAAATCCGCCCTTTTGATGACTATTAAGTTTATTATATTATCCAGATTTACGGGCAAGATACGGCATTCAATTTCAATATGTACTCTTAGCAGGAACAACTGCTTAACTAAACTCAGAGAGAAAAATAGCTGAAATTGGGGTTTTTGTGGTGCCAGCCAGTCCTGAAAAGCATTGCGAATGTGCTCCTCTGTTTTGGGGCAACATTTGTTTACCAATCAGCGGTCGTATTGTACCAATTCCAGAATAAGAAGTTTAGAAAAGACTATTGATGCGGTAAGGCTATTTTGTTTCATTGCCACTTCGGGACTGTGCGCAACGATTTATCGTTGTTATGGTTATTATCATAACATTTTACTTTTACAAATAGCCATCTGCACATTGCGCGCACTGCAATTGCACAACTAATAGCTCACAATCTGGCATGTTTGCCCAATACTTTGTAATTATTTATAAAATAACGTATTGCATGGTTCTTCGATGATTCATCCCTTAGAGACATTTCGCGACAAATAAAAGTTGGTATATTAAAACGCCTCAAATGGACAAGAGTGAGATGATACATCTATGCGAAACTCGGTGGGGACCTCATTCACGTTTCAAACTCAGAACTGTTTTACATCCAAGACTGACATAAGACAGCGACCGAATACAATGATATTAAAATGAGATATACAACTGCGCAAAAGCTCTTAAGCCTCTTGTAGAGACAAGAATCAGTGATGAGAATTTCCTCCCGAAAGCATCCGTATTACAAAAAAAACTTTAACAAACAACAACGCAGGAACCTTCTGAATTGTTGCTTATGAAGTAACTTGCACTGTTTCTAAAAGTGTATTTTTAATAACGGCAACCTGTGGAGAGCTAAAATGAATCTTGATGCCTGTGTCATAGTAACTGTAGGTAACATTTAAATCTAACAAGAAGTAAAAAGTCACCAAAGCAACTCTGAAAAAACCTGATATTCCTTTTATGTTTAAGTTTGAATACCTATACTTTTAACAGGTCAATATTTAGTTAAAATAAAGTTGATTACTTTATCGATAAATACTTGTTTGTGTTTTATTTATGGCTCCAAGACGTATTAACGAGCTGCGTTTATAACTACTCTTCTGTGTCATCTCAAACAGAAAAAGTTAAAATAAAAATTAAACGATATTCAGCTTCATAGTGTTTTAAACTTGTTAATGAAGTTCGGTATATTTGATTATTTTTCAGGTGGCTTTCCAGCTCTGTCATACTATTAATAAACTTCCTGGCAGACTCCATCGCCGATGATTCTGTGTGTCCTCCAAGAGATTTAATGAGTGGTATAGGATGCCGCTGCTATAGGGGACCCCGACTAACGTGTAAAGGCGCAAGGGAGCCTTCCGACATCGATAAGATCGTGAAAACACTTAGAGACTTGGCGTTTAAGGTAACAATACATTAATCAATTAGAACTTCCTTAGTGTTGACAGTAAGTTATGTATCATTTAGCTATAAAGGCCGCTAAAATATTATCCAGACTACTGACTGATAACTGAGAAATAGTTCGTTAATTCGTTGGGACCCTTATAACCGTCATACCAGCCACTATCGTGGCCGGAAAAATATACGTATTCATGTATTCACAAAATCTATAAAACATACCTAAGCAAAATCACATAAACAATGTTCAAATAGCTGGAAAGTTAGTTTCCCAATTGCGGGAAAGTGTTGACTCCCACTCATGAATACTGGCTGGTTATTGAGAGGGCTTTAACTTTATCTGCGTACATTTGCACTGTGCGGTATCATTTGGAGCATATAACAACCACATAGAATTAAATTAGTTGGTAGTCGTTAACTACACCATATTTTCTATTAAACATTTATGTAGACTTCTTTCGATGAGTCACGCATCAAATTTGTTCGATCGCATTCCTTATTATTCGAGCGAATACCTACGTCTTCCATAAGGTCTATATGTACGATTGACGTCGTTTTCCTCGTGTGTAGGAATTGAATCTCAGTGAGGCAACGTTGACATCGCTACCTCCATCAGTATGTCAGGTGAACGTCGAGGAGCTGGTCGTAAGCCACTCGAAACTGCGAAGCCTAGGACGCTTGTCTAATTGTAACTTCACCAGTTTCACATTAGACAATACCACCATAGAGAAAGGCGACAAGATGTTCCGTTCACTGAGGTTGGTAAAGCAAGGTATTACCTAGCTTGTTCCTTGGACATTTCATGAATTTCGGTTTATGTACTAAAAAGGCTAAAAGATTATGTAACGTTTATCGCGGACAACCATATGAAACGTAAACACATTGCTCTGGTAATCTTACTCTGAATCTGGTCCTATGGTAATCGTTAGACATTTAGGTTTCATACGGCTGATTCAAACAGATTTGGTAAGCCGCCTAGACACCTCCACCAATTATGAGTGCTCATACAGATGCAATAGTAGGCGATAACTTCCAGATTATCGCATTACAGACAAAGCCTTAATAATTACAAAAATTGAATAGGCAGTGGAGACTGCATCTTACGGGACAATGCTATAAGCTAGGAGATTTTCCTGCGTTGGGAAAGGTTTATATTTTATCCGAGCTGAAAGCGATGTTCACCGTACTAGGTGTGCTGATTACCGTCATTTGTCTCGGTTTGGCTGTGTTCTCGGTATCGACAGGGAAGTGCCTGCGTTACTGCATTTGTCCCTTATTCGTATCTCAGTAAACTTCAGCGACATTGAGCAGCTCTCACATATTTCGCAGCTCAACGTTTTCAAGTGTAATTTTACACTCGGTGAGTGCTTGGTTATGTGCGTTAATTATTTATCACAATATAGACCTTTTGCCATGTAGTGTTTCCTGCTTAATAGAAAAGCCTATGTTAGAAAAAGAAGTGAATAATGTTAATTATCTATTATAGATCATTTAAACCTAGTGTTGTTTTTTTCAGGCCACCATTTACGTTCATTAAATAGTCTGGTGGAATTACAAATTGTCGACAACAATATTGAAGCTGATCAAGTGAAGAGAAGCCAACTGCCTGATTCACCAGATCTACTAAAACTGCTTAGATTAACGTGAGTAGCTCAAAGTAACGCAAAAGCGGTTCTGAGCTTGAGAAGCGGAAGGCTCTAGCAAATCCATTTTTAAGAATTCAAGCATAATTGACGTAGTTGTGATTTACGAAAGTTTTTCGTATGACTTGTAAAGTTTCCAAGCTGTCTTTCGATATTCTCGCGCATGTGGTCATACAGGTCTACTCTCTAAAAGAATGCTTTACCAATAACATTTAACCGCGTTTTGGTCGTACGACGTCTATGTATGTCACAGATAAAATGTGCAGTGTCATGGTGTATTGGCCAAACAAGTACGGAAATAAAACAATCAAATTATTGGTTAAGTGTCGCGGAAGTGTAGTTATAGCAAGGAGTATTACCATCTCTGGATTTCTCAATATTTTTTTGTGTTTGCAGAGGATTGGGTCTACACTCACTCCCCGAAAACCTGTTAATCGGTATGCCTTCATTACAAAAATTGGACATTTCAAGGAATCATATTGTGAATATTCGAGACTCGACATTCATCTCCTTCCATGGAACACTCATTATGCAAGGTAAATTTTATGATACTTGCCGACTCATCATTTTATTTTCCTTATTTCCGAAAAGCAGTAAAAGTCTTTATTCTGTCTATTTGAAAATGCTGTCATAAACTTCCACAAGTGATACTAGGTACGACAGTGTCGGATATGGTCTAAGCTCACTAGTACGGCGGATCGAATACATTCTGTTTTCTCCATATATCAGGCAATCCGTGGCATTGCGATGACCTCGTTTGGCTGCGGCGCCGGGCGGCTGCCGGATCCATAAGACTTTTCCATTCTGGGCGTATTGCGTGCTCGACTCCGCCAGGCACGTTCTTCGATCAAATTCCGGTGCGTAAGAAGACACGTTACGGAAGTTAGTCAGACGGACCAATGTCAAAAACGTCCTCGAATTTATGGCCTCTAATATATTTCATTCACGCTTCACTATATGTGCCAGCAGATATCTAAAACTCAAACCTCTAAGTATCACAGGTACACACCAAACTCGCTTGTTCCTATTCAGAGTAGGAATTTCTGGAATAGAGTTAGTCTTTCTGTATCAAAAAATTACTTCGGCTGCATACGGACGGAAATTCGGTACGTTTGTTGTAAAATGGAGACATTTTGCGAATTATTTTTTATTCTAAGCTGTTTTATGATATTTCTATCTTGGGTTATTTATTATGTCTGTAGCTGCCGTATGAACCACCTGTAGAGCCATCATGGATTGAGCCCCCACACGAGCTGGTACTATCTAATCGGGGAGATCTTGGCCCACCTATGGCGTTGTGCTTCATCGTGGTGGCTGCAGCTGTACTTGGTCTGCTCTGGTCTGGCATTGTCAAGCGAAGGCAACCCCCACTCAGCAATGACTCAACAACCCTTCACGTGACCGAAAAGAATAGCGTCACTGGCAGCATGGAGTCAATAGGAAGCGACACAGGGAAGCTTATCTAAATAGCACTAAAATTTTTTTCATAATGTGCTCACGATAGACGGGAACTGCAAACGCCTTTGAATCTGCACGAAATGTCGCATTATTCGCAAATGACTTATCACTCTCTTAAACAGATGGCCTTGAATACCTTGTCGTTCTTGTCTGTGTACGGATGCTCGACGAGGCTTGTGCTGTTCCTAGGGTCAAAGCAATGACATATAAAAAGATATAGTAAGGGCCAAATTAAAGGTGCAAATGCCAAACAGCGATAAGCTTTTTTCTAGGACACGCAAAAACTTTGAGCTAACATGCCGTACTTCAACAGAAGCTCTGATATATTAATTTACGCTTTATTCGATCCTTCGCATGGGCAAACGGGTGCAGGCGTCACAGAATCACATTACGGGATTTGCAAGCAAAGAAAAATAAGAACGTAAACGAATACGTTTAGTGATAGCGCCTTCAAATGCTTTAGCTTGGCCGTTTTTGTTCAATTTTGTGCCTGTTTTTGGGTCAATGGTACGTTACATGACGTCATTGCCTCACTATAGACGAAGCATTCTGCGGAGTAGACAAGGGTTTAAATGATGGTTTCATCAACGGAAAATAATGCAGTTAAAGATAAAACATTTACTCGATGGATCACAGATACCGTAATAATATTCCTGTTTTATAAAAAATCTGAAACGGTTAGGCCACGATTATATCATACAAATTCCTAAAAATAATTCAGCAGCGTAGTTTCTCTGCAGTTATGAGTCTACGAAATTCTTTCTATTGCGCACACGCGAGTTAGCTTAAAGGATCAGAAACAGCGCGTTTTTGAAACCCTGACCCAAATTCATACCTTCACTTTGTGCTGCTAAATGAATAAACGATACCGGATGGACTGATTTCGACGTAAGGCATTACCCACTATTAAATAACGACCTACATCGATTGCAGCTAATTTCAATGTGAAACGTAGTGCATGTATCAACTTGCAAGGATCCGCAATTGTAACTAACACAGAGCGTAGTCGTCGAATTGTATAGCTTTATAGAGAGCTAGTTAAATGTGATATTGTAAAGTTGAAAAAAGGTGAAGGAGAACCTAAATGTTTTTTATGCTACATGTGAATAAAACACGACATGAATAAAATTAGCCTTTTCATTTATCTTTCTGGAATATATCAAAATATAGGATAGCTGCTAACTAAACTGCAACGTTTGCTTCTCATACAAGACCATTGGCAAGGAATGGGATTGCATTAACAGGAAAATCACCTAAAACACGTTTGTTTAGGCAACGGTGTCAAGCCTCTTCAAAATGTATCGCAACATAAATTCCGGTTGCTGAAGCTTCCGTCGCACCTAAAATTTCCGAGCGATGCGAAATCACCGATTACATGTAACGTACCGAAAATTGTCTGTAACCCGATTTGGCCTCGTAGGTCTTCCTCAAGACCGAAAGTCACCTGAATTTTGCGCTCAAGTAATGAATCCTTGAATTGCTGTAATAGTAATTTGAAATCAAGAAAGCGTATCTCATAGCATGTACATCTTGAGCAATATATTATCGTTTTTTAATGCTCTGCTTTATATAAAAGATCGCATTTCTTTACTCTGTACCGAGGAATATTTTGCTTAGGATTCGTAGTGCTCCTTTACTGGCACATATTAATCAGTTCATTCTAAGAAAATTTATAAAAAACAAACGTGGCTTCGTTGCTACTTCTTTGTGGATATATCGGTAGCGACGTAGTCTGATGCTCCGATACATCTCATTAGGAAATAAGGGCACGTTGAGGCGCATGCATTTCGTATCTCAGTCCTTTAATGCAAAAGACAGTGAGTAGGGTTCGTTTACGTTTGTCAGAGCCCTCTATTAGGACTAAGCATTCATTTTGCTCGGAATTAATGCTAATGCGGTCGGTTCTAGCGAGAGCCGTTCTGACAAATACTGTGTGGGAAAATGCTTTTTCAATGTACGGTAAAAGTGGCCTGAATTGAAAAAAATACGTTCTATTTTAGCGTCAGATACCTTATTGGAGTCGTATTTCGTTATAGAAGAGAAACTGACGCCTAGTATATACTCAGCACCCAGTGTATAGTTAGCTGTCATTAGCCGGTTCGGTTAGACTGCCATCAGGACATACCTCAAAACGCGGAATAAAACATGACAGTGAGTGCCGCACCCGCGCCACTTCCGGAAGTCCAGCGCTATGTGCGAAGTAAATTAGGCAAAAATAAGAATAAAAACAGGCCTACTGGGAGAATGCATTCAATTAGTTGAAATGAACAAAAAATTATCTCCACATTTTGATTAGTATTTACACACAGTCTTTATTTTCTCTGTTATCACCATGGTCGTCATCGTGATTCATTTTCATGACTATCGCCATCATTCAATCATTTATCATTGCTATATTGTTAAAGTCATTATTTACATGTTTCTTCACAACTCCTATTATTAATTTTCGAAAGCTATGGTATCCCAATTGTTCGCTTTATTGGTATATACAATTTTACCAAATTGATTGTTCGACAATTCTGTTAAAAACTGTGACATTCTCAGAGTAAATCATTCCTTGTTAATTTGCTTGGGATTGCTTCTGGGTGCATACGTGTGTACAATCTGCATTTTGTATTATTTCGACTAGACGGTCACAGTGAGTACTGATGTATTGTTAATGAGGATAATCAATTAGGCCTAATTAAGCTGTTGTCCTCGATTTGCACTTTGGTTTCGACGATTTACATCCAACACGTGTCCTTCTTCTCACCAGAAATGCATTCATTGCCAAGAGGTGTTGACTCCTTTAAACGCTATGGTTTACTCCAAGCTGATACCTGTTTGCTAAGTGAAATTTCAACGATTTTCTCGTAGAGAACTTCTTCAAATATTTTAGTAGGTCTGGACGCAATTCAATCTAGCTACACACCCAAAAAGCTAGAGAGAAATAAGCAAAAGATGAAGCAATTAATTACGTGTGCTTGTGTTAGTGTTATGTCAGAGTGGTGTTGATATGAAAAACAGTACAGGCCATAAGGTCTTTTAGGCGCCCGTGTCGTGCGGTCCTCAGCGCTGTGCATTTTGACACCAGGAATTCCCTCTACGCACAAATCAGGACGCTTAGCTCTTTTAAGCTGACTAGAAGGATTCGTTTACCGTATTATACGAAGTTTCTCCTCTGATAAACCTGGAGACAGATGCAATAGGCCATGCATCTGAACGGTGATTACCTGGCGGTAATGAGCTTGTTTTTGTTGACTACCCTTTTGACGTTCTCGTTGCTACAATGCATTGCCACCATTCTGCACCCTGCTTGAAATTATATCTGAAATATTGCGCAATTATACACGACATAATAAAAAATTATCTTTATTAGCGTCGTTATTTTGTGTCATTCATACAGGCTAGCTTAGCCAACCTTTACATTCGTGTTCGAATTTGCCTGCGAGCTAGTTCACCAGCGCCTTTTTCAGCCGCTCGAACATAATGAAGACAGGAGGCCAAAATCCTATATAATTGGTGAAGGACGTTTGCGGCTAGAAATAAACCACATTCATTTTATATTTAGACACAGTGAATCATTGTCACCGCCGAGATAAGGCAAAAGTCACAAGAAACCTGAAGTGCCGACGGTAAGGTTGATTGAGAGTATGCGGAAATGAGGGTTAGATAATCCTTTATTATCTCGAGTCGTACACGCTGTCGCACGGGGTCTCTACACTGCCCTGTTTATTAGGCTGTTGAAGCGTGGCTAGCGGTAATCTGAAATCAACAGGACGACATAGATAATGTGTACTAATCGTGCCATATTAACGGTAGCTTCGCGTTGTTTTCCACGAGGCAATTCATGCCAGTCCCTCGCTTTAACACAGCATTCTAATTATAAAATGTCGAGCTAGGCTATATTTAGAGATAAGCTGTAAATTAAGCGTGTGACTGTGCAGAGCAAACAGCCCTTTTTGCTGCTAATTTATAGATTTTCCGAAACACGTCTATGTAATTGCACCGTTCGAGAAGAGAAGTAGAGTTAGAATCCTCACACACAGCGGTTAATTATTAAAAGTGTCATTACCGTGCAAGTTATAGCAACTCACACATCAGCATATGAGTCTCACTCATTCAAGAGGAGAGAACAGCGTCGGATTTCAACGGGACACCAATACTTTCATAAAAATCGACTTCAACCGACATGTCGAACTAGCCAACTGGAAAATAGGCCAAATTTTCGTTTCTTTTCCCCTCAGTTGCACCAAAAGCTTGCCAAAAGTCAATGATCTCTTACTACCAGCGCATTCTCAAGGCAAGTCGTGCCTGGTGACCAAGCGGCTAATGTTTCTACTTGTTGCGATAAACAAAACTTCGCTTGCCTTGTTGCTCTCTCCCGCGGTCTATAGCGGTTACTATAGCTGTTTGAATTTTGCATTGACCACTATGATGAAAAATCACTGAATTGGTCAAAAAACTGCGCCACGACTGCTTGCGCGCCGCAAGTCACCCTGAGCAAGAAAGCAACACAATCGTATATATGGAAATCTACACAAAGGTTTGAGTTACACACCTCGGAGAATTCGACGTTGAATGTCTCCGAACTGCTTCATAATCAGCTTCGCAGAGAATTCTGTTTTCGTGAAGGAAGAATCGATCCCCCACGCAAAATCTGGAATTCAAGCAACAAAACAAGCAACAAAATAATGAACGTACTGCATTCAAAGTTGAGAGCGGGTTTGGGACGTACGCCAGGTACAAACCAGACTAGACCAGAGGTTCGAACCAATACGCAGCGCAGAACATTCAGCTAAGTACTAGTGATGCGACAAATGAGACTATTCTATAACATCTGTTTTTATTCCTGGGATTTATTAAAAATAAAAGAGTACTACATAAATATTCGTCCCACAATGTCTAACTCCTAACAATGTGAAAAATATTTAAAACAAATTAATAGACTTTGCTTTGATAATATGGCTTAGTACAACATAGCACCATGTACCAGCTTCCATTGGCATTAATATCACTATGCCGGCGAGAAGAATTAGGTCTGTAGAGGGTTAAGACCAATCATTGATGACTAATCAAGGCATGAGTATTTAACCTAACCAGAACGAGATGAATTGTAACGATGCAAGCAAACTAACAACAAATACTTAGTAAGTTCAAATGATTACACGGTTGTACAATTGGCAGTTTGATTCTTTTATAATTAATCATCAATTATACATAAGATCTCGAACCGAGTAAATCGTAATTCAGACACCCACTCGAACAATGTACAACTCAGTTGGGGCGTTACCATCGCAGAGCTCTTTTCTCCTCAAATTAGTCGAGGTGAATTCGAGCCTTGCGGCCGAGAGCAAGTTGGGGTAGCTGCCTTCTGCTATTGTTGGCGGAGATGCCCCTGTTGTTGTTATATTTAGCCGAATAATTAGAAATTTTCTCCCCTGCTAACGACTCTCTAATGAGGACAGTCTTTCTTCATTCTCGCACTCTGCGCACCCGCTTCCTCTCTCTTTTTCTTTCCCTTACTCCCACTTAGTTTTCTGGTCTGGCTAACAACGCCTTACGGAACCCATACACACTCTATAGACGGGTCTTTCTCCTGTGCGTGTCTATGCGTTTTGTTCCTTTCTCGTCCGTCGTTGTACTAATTAATCATTTGGCGAACTCGAAAAAGAACCTCGCATCGTCCTCTTCACTTGACCTGGCAAACTAGCGAGGCTACGGCCGCTCTTCGTTTGTCTTTCTGCTGGCACCGAGGACCTGGAGAGTTCTCTTACACCGACGGGTTGCCAAGGGAGACCCAGAGGCTTCGCGAAATGACCAGGGATGTTGGGAGGACGATTTGGGATGTGCGGGAGTCGGCGGCGAGGTGGGGAAACGGGGTGATGTTGATTTCCTTTCTTTCTTTACTTCCTTAATGAATATCATATCGAAGCCGGCCGCCAGTCGAAGGCGGAACAAGAGAGTTAATTACATGAAACACAACAGCGAGTGTGCCTGCTCTCTGCCACTGGCGGGCACCCACACG
This sequence comes from Tropilaelaps mercedesae, assembly GCA_002081605.1. Taxonomy (NCBI): domain Eukaryota; kingdom Metazoa; phylum Arthropoda; class Arachnida; order Mesostigmata; family Laelapidae; genus Tropilaelaps; species Tropilaelaps mercedesae. Next base: position 33,660 of record MNPL01017381.1, on the reverse strand, counting down.
TTACTAGGAAATATATAATAATAACAGTAATAAAGAATTTTCAGAGTACATTGTTATAATCGACGAAAGGCTCTTGGTAGAAGTATCACAAATAAGTTTTAAAATAGTCCGGATATTATAAGCAAACACAGAACTATTACGGCCGCTATGAATACGATGCAACCTTGCAGAATTTGGCTGGTATTACAGTAGCCTAGTTAAAAAAAGCTATAGATCAATGTGTGTGTGTGTGTGTGCGTGTGGCACCTGTAATAACAACCTGTGATTGCAGTGCTGGCAAGCGAAACAGTCGAGATGATAGACATTTCCCTTGACTCGCATCACCATCTCGAAAGCAGGAATTCCTTTCTCGCAGGCACAGCAGAGACCAGTAGCTCCGAATAATCTGCAATGCATTATAGATAAATATTGGCAAGAATCTACTAGGTTGGGTTGTGAGTAGACGATTGTGAGCAGACGTCGACGGACGAAATTTAATGCAGTTCAGCTGACTCCATATTCTTTTACGTCATGATTTGACACTTATCACATACCAAAAATCGAATCAGTTGGCCATTGGCAAACGCCGACTTCAATGTAATGTGCAGGTTCAAAATCTGACTAACCTATTCATATATGCCCATGCATACGCCAGTTTGGCGTCGGTAACCTCATTTGTACCCTCTAGATTTGTGGGTGCTCGTCGTCCGATTGAACTCTCCGGTCGGCTCCTAACAGTTGCAATGGCTGCTCCCATCTGGTTTTTAATTGATTCTCCTACTCAACACTAACATGTACTTTTTGTTGTATATAAGCGTATGTGCTCGATCATTATCTTACCTTAAATAGTCTCGCTTGCAGAGAATGAGATTGCTTTTCGTGAACAAAGTGCTTCCAACTTCACCCAGCCGACATTCGCAGCAGGCACATTTCAGGCAATCCTCATGCCAAAATTGCTCCAAAGCCCGTAGGAGATATCTAGATGTAGAAACATGCATAGATTGGACATTTATGCGTTGTCCAATACTCATTTCAATTATTTGTTATCCGTTATCCCAACTTCGCACCGACTGTGACATCGATATTTTGATTATATCACTATAGTCTATGCACTGCATTAAATTTCGGAATGGGTGCCAGTTTAACTAGGAGACGTACCGATTTCAGTATAACGAGTCTATAACAAAAAAGGTTCTCTTAATGAAATACTGAACGTTAGCCATAGACTTGTGTTGCGGTGTAATTTTGAGAAGTTTATAAATCGATTATAGCCTGACTTGCACTGATATTATTGAAGTATCAATACCTATCGTGAACGTAGCAATTATACATTTGTCCTTTGAGCAAGATTTCAATTTTATATATTCGCGAATCAACGTTGTACTGCGAACTGTGCTGATCACTAATTGTAATCAAAATGCGATTGATCCATCGAGATTCAAACAGATGCTACACGTAGAGGGTAGTTTAATGTCATCGCACAACAAATGACCAAACCATCTTTACCTTTCTCTGATTGGATTTTGACAACCCGTACAGCGAAGCTCATCACCTGAAACAAACGATAAACATATTTCGGTTGCAAATGAAAGTATCGGCAACTCTAGATGAAATGATGATGTTCACATTTGACGGGGATACTTGTAATCAGACGCTCCCGCCTCACAGCGTATCCTGTGTTATTTTCCGTGCAAGTCAAACGGTGGAAACAAATTTTACACGAGATAAACAGAATTGCCCAAAATCAACTAGAATTTTCCAGTGAAATTACTTTCGACAGACGACCTCGATGGCTTCGACATCCAACATTTGCGCAAAACGTATCTAAATATGTAGACGCTAGCCGTCGATCAAGTTCCTTGCCTCAAATGGATTACAATAAACACAAAGAGAATAACACCAAAACAGTTCTGTATTACGTAAAAGCTAACCTAGAGTGTTTTCTATATCGACGGTATAGAACAGAGAAATCAAATAAATTACGGTACGTATGGACAGTGCAATGGAGGCTATATTAACTAAAAACGAGTTTTTCTCCATGTAGAGAGAGAGCCTACACATTCAGTGGCTGCCATCGAAACTTAGAGATAACCATCCACCCTTAATTCGGTGCCCGTCCGGTGCCGACAACGACTACTCACCCAAAGGAGCTCCGAACGTTCCTCCCGACCCGCCCCCGCTCATCTGATCGATGCTGCCGTTTGAACTCCGTCTGGTGAAGAGCGTTACTGCGGTGGCCGGCGCCCTGGAGCTTGACACCGAGACGCTCCGCGCCTCCAAGCGGCAAACTTCCATAGACGATTCCAAGCCGGCGGAGCGTGCGGGATCGCGACACTACCAGCCCCTAGCCGCCAACAGCCGCTAATGGAGCTCTTCTTCCAACAAATGGCTTGAAAGAACTTTGTGCGGTCGATTAGGTTGAGCGACCCGTCCTAGACGAAAGCGTCTCGACACACGCGTTGTCGCAGCATCATATAGCCTGAAATAAATGCATATTCTCACTTACTGAAAGAGATCCTATAGCGATCGGGAGATATTTAAAGGTGGAGCTCCCTAAAGCTGTGTCACCTATGATACTGTCACCGCATGCCGTATCGCTGCAGACGTTCATATCGGTTGACTGATTGATTGACTGATTGATATCCACACAATGTTTCCGCGTGGCCTCATCAAATATGCTACCCAGACGAGTTAAACATTCACGATGGCCAACGGACGGACGGACCTATGATCGCTTGTTGAAGCAGTTTGCTCGAAGCCGCCTTCTAAAGGAGATAAACTACGGACAATAGCGATAAACAATCTCTTTTATTATTGGAATGTGCTTAGGTTTAGAACGAGACTTTATCTGGTTTAGCACCTATGTAGAAACGAATTTGCCGAGACAAAATTCAACAGCATGCGTAGCATATGTATAAATTAATGATAACATATATTAAAAAGTAATATAATAACAAATTGCCCAGCACTGTGTACTCTCAAATTCGACTTGGCTAGCGCTATTCGACTTGATTTTGTTCCTCGTTCCTTCCCCGATAGCATAGTTGGTTTGTGCAAAAAATTCCATTAAAGGCTCGCCTTAACCTAATGTCTGCCAATTGTGACGTTCATACCGTCACAATTGGCAGATTTTGTAGATCGAACAAACATTACTCTCAAGCCACAACTGTCATTCCCACATACATGACTTGACACGTCTGCTTTTTGTACCGGCAATCACTACGCTAGTGAGTCAAATTGTTTCTAGTCCAGCTTGCCCCTCTCTGCGCTATTTACCTCACTCTATTTCTGACTCTGTTTCTGTCGAAGTAATGTCACAGCCCTCGAAACAATCACTAGCAACCCAGTTACAATGACATCGAAACGGATAGGAACGTTGTTATAAGTTGTTGTCTGTTGAGGCTCATTCTGGCGTTGACCTTATCGACGATCGAAATCCCGCCGTAATTCATCGACCATGCGAAGAGTTGTAAATACAGACGCGGCATTGGCGGAGGCCGTGACAACGACCTGGGAGGCGAGAGGCTGAAAGCTCCTTGCTCCTGTAGCCGCCTGCCTGCCTATCCATCCAACATCACCCGAGAAACGTAGAAAACGCTAACACGGATCTAGGTACGGTAGTGATAACGAAATAACGTTTTCTGAAGTGTCGTTCTCTTTAGAGTCTCGCGGCGAGCAATTCCTCGTATAAAGCACGTATAAATAACGACTGTAGAACGTCTACTGACGTCTACAGATGCAAAGCGACAATAATCAATCAAGAGCATAAAGCAAGTGGGTAAGCAATCTCACGCTCCGCATGGGGACTAAATGGTGTAGACAACAGATTGAGGAAAACGTAACACGAAAAAACATGTACAGCTTATTTAACCCTTTCGTCATCCATTCTTCTGCGAACGCGGTGACATCATAGGGACAGGTTACGGAGCTTGTCG
>MNPL01017381.1:6476-29007 GCA_002081605.1 Tropilaelaps mercedesae | reverse complement strand
CGAAGTAATGCAAAAACTGCTACCGTGGACGTTAAATGTTGGCTGATGGTTAGCCTTAAAAAATATTAGGTTACGGAGCTTATCGCATCCTACAACTAGGCTATACATTACACGTGTACTATATGGTTCACGTAGACTATACGTTACCCGCAGGCTACATAGTGCACGTAGGCTATATAGTTCACGTGGAGTATGCATTACACGTAGGCTGTATAGTACATGCAGACTATATAGCTCACGTAGACTATACATTACACGTAGACTATATAGTTCACGTAGGCTATATAGTACATGTAGACGCAAGATACACACAAGAGGTGCCAACAAACTGATTCTCGACCACTGGTCGTGCTCGAAGCGACTCTCAATGGGGAAAAATCTAGACACATTTTGTAGATTGAAAGCAATTCGCAGTGGTTGGAACAACAAAACGAGCAGATGGAGATGCAGCAAAAGGTCTACGACGTCGTCTGACGTGAAACAGAGATGGCGGATTATTCTCAGGAGAAATGGAATGCAATAGATTCGCAAAAGCTATGGAATCACTGTTCTAGCAGAAGCATAACGTAACAATGGGAAACGTATGCACGACAGTTTGCTACGGGGTGGTTGCAAAAAACAAAACACTATCCAAAGCACAACGCGAACGAGACAAAGATTCCACGCAGTCACAGAAAAAAATGTTATGAACTTTTCCGAGACAGACACATCTGCGTGCGTAACGACTGGCATAGGATGAACATCCACTTTTACGTACGTACATCCATTTTTATCTAGTGAATGGCTCTCATTTGAGGAGTGACATTTCGGAGATGCACTGCCTATTCGTGAGACGTTAGGTCAGCTTTCTCTTCGCTACTAGCAAATACGGATAAAATTTTCGAACGAATATATTCAACATAAGCGTTACGAAGGACCTACATTCACGCATGAAATTCGATCAATGCCAATACCCGAACTGCTTTCCGTATCTCTTGGCGTTGTTATTGTGAACAGAATTAGATTGACACAACCAACGGGAGCATCTTAGTATTCAGTTTAGATGAAAGGCTCCTACATTGGATTGGGCATAGCGCATTGATCGCACACAGTCGGCACAAATGTCGTATAATGATGGATGCATCGTTAGAGAGTAAACAACGAATAATATAACCTTGCAAAAACCAATAAACAGTTAGATAACTGCTCGTATACTTTTAATATGGATAACATACTAGGTATGTCGCAACAACTATTCAGGCTAAGAAGACGTTTAGGTGTCGCCTTTAAAGCAACATAGCTTAAAATTCTTCGAAATTCTTCAATAGTTTCAAAGCCACGCGATACGGCCGTAGCTGCAATGCTCACAAACGATTCGATCGAATGCATTTTGGCTTGCCAAGACCATCGTCTAGACATGTTAATGTTATGTAAATGTAGTTTTTCACTTTGCAATTGAGTTTAAGTCTTTGAGTGTGTGTGTGTGTGTGTGTGTCTTTCAATTTATGAACTGCGCACAAGTGTACTGCCAATGACGAGACTATTCCTGAACGGATAAAATTTTTCATTACTAAGAAGTCATAATGCGTATCCAACTGCGTGTTACCTACGGTGAGATGCGGTACCCTGAAACTAATACGTAATCAGTGAAATAACTGGACGACATGACCCCTATCCCAAAGGATCAGAATCAACAATTTCTACTTAGATCAGATGTACCTGCCAAGCTCACGTTCCACATATCAGCCTCCGCAGTATTACAAATCCTTCAAAAGAGATGAGCCACATATAGCCACTAGGGGGCCATATGCGGCCATCGATAGGCGGCGTGTGGCTGGCCGACGTTTCTGGTGGGCTAAATTAAATTGAAAGTCCTGAACCACTCAAACATGTTCGCACGCCGATCTGCAATTTATCCGATGTCAACGCCCATGCAATTCATATACTCTCGGCAACGTCGTTACTTGAAAAACATCGGCAGCGCATAACTCGAGTCGGCGGGGCTAGAGCTCCTTCCGACTTGCTGCTCTAGCTACATCCACTTGAGCCGACGGGGTGGGTGCGAGAGTTCCCGTGCGCAATTTCTCAGCTCTCCAAGAAATTAATTAAGACCAACCGCCGCTTCGAACCTTTGTTGACATTGCCTCGACGCCCGACAGTTTTGTGCAGTCCAAGCCAACGGGTTCATTTTGCAGCGTTCATCCGCCGACAATGAGGCCCGCCGCCCCATATTCCCGGGCTTCAACAACCCCCTAACTCTCGACGAGGCCCCCTAAGCCGTCTCAACGCTCCCGGCATCTAGCGGACACTCGATGAGCTCTGCTGTTTCGAGGGTCCGCAACGCCGGCCGACAACCAAGAGCTCTTTCGTCGGCCAGCTGTTGGAGTCCCGGAGCAGCCTTGCAAGATATCTAGCGAGCTCTCCTAGCTACTGACGCGCCTCCATCGGCCCCCATATTTCCTCCGACTCGTTCCTAGCCTCTCTCTCTCCCTCTTGCTTTCTTTTTATCTCGCCCACAGCCAGACAATTAGATCGCGTCTCCTTCCAGTTTTCCTCTTTCGGACGCTTCGTCGCGAGGGTACACACAGAGCAAGTGTTGTTGTAGAAGTACGCGCGCGTGTATATAGGGTGTGTGTGTGTGTGTGTGCGCGCGCGCGAGAGAGACAGGGAGGAAAAGAGAGACAAAGGGAGCGATAAAGATATATAACGACGAGAGAGAGAGAGAGACCATTGTCATATATAGTGAAGCAGCTGTGACCTCTGTCGGCTTTCAGTGCGCGGCGCCGCTGACGGGGCCGAATTGGAGGCGCCGCCTGGTGTTAGTATTAGGATAATAGCGAAGTGATAGACATCGTATTAAAGCGGAGATCTCGAAAAAAGATCAGCGATGTAAGATCTGGGATCTACTCGACAGCCCACATCGTCGGCGGGGTTGTAGGGAAAAACGGCTCCATATTTAATTCGGAGGTTATTATGTGAACAAAAATAACGAACACATTCAAAGGACGTTGGCCGCTGATCGAGTCGCTGATAGAATCGCCGTCGTGCCTGGAACTACTTCGTTGTTTTGCCGTCCTAGAATTGTAGCTAATCATGGATGGCGAAACGATTTGTTGCAACGGTCCACATAACCTTTGGCCGTTTAGCGTCGATGAGTAGTTAGTTAGACGTGAACGCGATCGCGTGTTACTCAACGTTCAACTAACCACGACCTAGTGCATAGTGTATAGGGCCATTGCAAATTTGAGCAGATTCTAACATCGATACCGCTGCACGCGATTTCTCACTTTCTTGCCCCCGTCAGACGAAAGTAAAAATACTCAACTTGATTATTTTCACTTGTACGAGTTGACACTTCGGAGCGCCTTCGGAGTGCGTGCCAGCTAGGCAGTGGTGAACGCTCAAATACGCTCAAATTCAACGCTCCATTTTGGAACAACAATCATCGGGCAAACGGACGCGCGTCCAAGTAGAAGTGCTTTTTGACGCTTTCTAGCAAACAGAAATGTACATTCGTTGGTCGATGTACATAAACAAACGTGTCTTAGAACGATTAGATGAAGCGTGACACTGCATGAATATGTACACATGTAAATAAGCATGTGGATAGACCTCTAAAACATGGTTGTATTGTATCGCTAGTAGGATGCAGTTATCGAGCTCTTTAGTTTCGTCCTCAAACGAAGCTTTGCGATGTATGGCGCCTTTGTGATTAGTTAACATCGACGAACTCGTCGTGACGACGTTGTTGTCCCGTCAGCACCGTCACCCCTGCGCCCCATCGCAGCAGCGCAAATACGCTCAAAGCAGCCTGGAGTGTGGGTTCTGTTGTGTTTTGCGTTAGTCGCACTTTTTTTTGAGCAATATGTCCCTCGACGCGCGTAATAGCAATCACGCGATGGCAATAGGAGAGAGCCCCTTTCCCGCCTCTACCCAAAGCAACTACAACTGTAAGTAGCGGAACACGAGGAGAAAAAATGCAAGCGACAAAGTTATCCCCGGAACGGAGGCACTTGACGAGTGGACGCATGGCATGCAGTAGTCGTATAAAGAGTCCACAAGGGGCGCAATTAATGTCTCATTAAGAAACCCCCCCCATTAAGCGAGCACGTAATTACTGGCCAGCACCTCGGAGGGCCGAGTCGTAGCGCGGCCGTTGTACCGCTTCGAAGTTTATACAGCACCGACTAATGTGTATGTGCGCGTCCATGTGCGACTAAATGTTTACGTGAGCAGCATCTGATGGAGTCCAATGAGACAGAATGGTTGGAAATTCTAGAAATAAATCCGATTAGACCGGGCTGACGCTCGAAAAGTCTGTCGTTGATTTTCGTTACATTCTGTACAACAACCGCATGCACTTTGTGGACATAGAAAAACGTCCGAACGCCTAAAATGAGTCCTTTGTGAGCCTTAGTCAGTTTTACTTGACTGGAAACTGCTTCGAGCGAGTTTTTGGCGGAGTTTGTGCGCGGAGTTGCGTCGGAAACGAAGGAAACGCGCCACCGAAAAAATGCGAACAATGAAGCAATTTTGTAGACAGCTGCTTCGACAGGCGCACCGACGCGTCGTAACGCCGTCGCATATGTAGAGAGGCGGACGGGCGGCGAACAAAGCAGATGCGAGCTCTTCAATTGGAGCGTTCTTCGCTCTGTATTCGTTATAGTCGAGTAGAAATGTGTCCAAATCATCGTTGATGGATGATCCTCTGTGGATCAACTGTGGAGCGAAACTAGTTCTTGTCAAACGCCTCCCCAACGCACGAGCCATTGAACGGTGAGACCTTACGAACGAGTAGACTGGTGGCAAAGCTTTTTATTAAGTAACGAATTTTCACTCAAGCCGAAACGTGAATCAAAGTGAAGTCACATAACGATATTTTGTTCATGTTATTGCTGCAATGAATAGTTCGTCTTCGAGTCGTTCATGTGTGATAGGCAAAAAGCGCCTCAACGAAGAAAAGGTCAATTCTCGGACACGTCGCCTCCGTCCTTCGTCTTTGTGCTTCGTGCTTACATGAAATCTTCACTTTAGAGAACATTCGAACTGATTGTGGCGATTCCATCCGGCCGTTCACTGATTGAGTAAACTTCTGCACTTGTTGGACGGCACCAAAGGACGACCACATCGTTTCTTCACCTGACGCTCGTTCGCTCGCGCTGGAGCATGGCAGCGAATTTCTAAGGTCAAGGAGTTCCTCTCCACTTCGCCACTAGTTGGTTTTCGTGATTGGATCTCTGATAGGGTGTGTGTGTGTGTGTATGTGTGTGTGTGTGTGTGTGTGTGTGTGTGTGTGGCGCTCTGTTTCTTATCTACTCGTCAAGCACACCTCGATAAGCATCATGAAACGCATCTCAATCTTCTACTCAACTTGGTCCAAGGGAGCTAGCACACAAAAACTTAGCGGTGCCCCTCGTGGATGCCCCGTTATGCTAAATAAGGCGAAAAACAATAACACGCTTTCAATTAATTATTGTGTGCTACTGTTATTATTGTAGCACAACTACTGTGTTGCAGCCGGCGTAACAATACAGTCAGTCATCAGATCGACTCCTTAATAGACTCGGAACATTTCGACTGCCAGGTGAGGATCGTGAGGTCGTGGAGGCGGGCAGGCAGGCGGGCGTTTTTTGTCGATACCCTCGCGGATGCGGACAGAGATTCTGGACGTCAACGTTATCTGGAGCATCTGTCAGTCAGCTAACGAAGATTCTGTTGATCGCGGCGGCGGCGGCGGCGGCGGCGGCGTCGTCGTGGATTATCAGCCAACGCAAGGGAAAGTAAGTTTTCGGGATTTAACTATTCGACACTTCGTTAACTCGAATACACCTCGCTGGAAGCACATCGTACAAGTCGTGACAGAGAACTTTCAGGTCTCTCTATCTGTCTGTTCCGCTACTTTGTTGATTTCCGTTGCTGACAATGTAATAAATAGCTGTTGTTTCGTTACAACTCGCGGAACAGTCGCTAGAGGGCGCTGCCGTTTCCTCTATTCCCCAGTTTCCTTGGAAGTGCTCGTGCAAGCGTTCTATCTACAACAACACACACACACACACACACACAGAGAGCAACGGTGGCTGCTGGATTTGGCTGCTGTGTCTGACGCTGAAGCAGAAGAACAGAATATGAAAGGGTTACTTTGTTGTTGTTGTTGTGCGTAGAAATCACAGTAACCGAATTGTAGGGGAAAGCGGCGTAAAGCGTTTCCGTGTTGCTCTCATACTGAATGTTGGCATCGCTAGTTCGCTTGATGTCTCCTTCCTTCCTCCCTCCCTCCGTGCCATCGCAGTTAGTTCCTACTTCGTAAAAGTGCGCGCTGCGCATCTGTGCGCCCACTGGGGGCGCAGTGGGGGCGCACGGATGCTTGGCACGCATAGTGGTACCGTAGCGAGCGAGCGAGGGAAGGAAAGAGGTAGGGAGGGAGTTAGGTAGGGAAAAAGGCGGGGTGTGTGGGACAGGAGGTGGGAGTAGGAAACGCTGCTCGAACAATTGTGATGTCGCCAGGGGGCGCCATAAACACTCCCCCCGCCGCCGCCGCCGCCGCCGCGCGCGTCCCCTCTCAAGCAGAACGCACAAATAGTCTGAACGATATTCGGTAGAGTCTGCCGGAGTAGAGTTGCGCCTCTACGAGCGAAACGTGTAGAGAACGAATTGCCTTGACTTGAGACTGGACTTGCTTTGATGGAGCAGCCCCCCAACACTGAAGGGGGGCCGTTGTCCGCGGCGGTGGCGGCGCGGCTGATGATGGTGATGATATCTTCGTGTTCGTCTCGCCTCTGTCGACCTGCATGTCGGTTGATCAGACTCGACAACATCCCCTCGACTCATCTCGGGCTGCGTCTCCTCCTCCTCCTCCTCCTCCTCCTCAGATACAACTCGTGCCATCGACGAGTTCTAGTACAACTCGGTCGAGAGTTGTTCACCAGTTCCCCGTTTCCTGCTCTAGGCTACTCTTACCGCAACACACACATAGTGATCGCTCCCTTCCTCCCCCACACACACTCTCCCGCTTTTCCACCAGTGCTCTCGAGTGCTATATATTGAGGAAGCCTTTTATTAGTCAGCGGCGGCGGCGGCGGCGGCACTCTCCTTAGCGCCCTTAGCGCATCTCCTCCGTAACGGAGAGCGCAAAGTCTGCCGGGTCGAGGGATCGGTTGCCTTCCTGAGACAGGTTTCGGCTAGTGCTTCTGCAACGACGCCGCGACGCTATTCGCTCCGAGAGCCGGCGGCATGCCTGGCCGATGGATAGGGAAGCCATTTTCCTATTGCTACTGCCTGTCGCTCTGCCTGCTTCCCGGCCTGTCACTATCGACGTGGACGACGAGGACTGCGCTGCCGGCGTCTTCGGCGGTAATAGCGCCGGGAAGGCGGAGTGGGAACGGGGGGGGGGGCATTACAGCAGCAGCAACAAGTTCATAGTAGCAAAGTATCATCGGCCCGTTCCTGTTATTATTGTCACGATGAACGCGCTACGAAGCCCGCTAATAACGGCGATGTTACCATTCAATGTTGTGACATGGCGCAGTCGGACGAGATTAGAACACGGTCCCATCCGACGGTCAGTTGTTGTTGTTGTTTCTGCTGACCCAGCCCAGCCCGGCCTAGCCTAATGAATGCTGCTAACCTGCGTTGAAGCTCGCAGCAGCCTCACCCCAACTGAGGTGGTCTCTAGTGCAATTGTGATATTGGCAACTGCGTTCGGCCGTTTGAGACTTCAACATGAGGTCAGCCGAACAGCTCACGAGGCCGCGACGACGACGACGACGACATCCGTTCGTTATTGTCTCGGTCATGTTTGTTGAGCAACGACGCCTGCCCCATTCATGACCGCACGTGACAAAAGCTGCCACTGGACACCCTCGCGTAGGCGCTCGCATAGACGGAAATGAAGTTCTCTCTCTCTCTCTCGCATGCTGGCAAGAGGTGACCTTGCCTTGTGATCAAGGAGAAGGCCGAACAATGGCCATGTCAGACAGATGCCATGTGGCGGCCACTGTGGCCTACGAAACGTTCACTTCGCAGGCCGACCGAGTAGTTCGCCATCCCGTTCATGTTGTTAGGTCCCAACAAATTCTACTCATCGTGGCGGCCTTTCGAGCAATATCGGCTCGTGCGCAGCTCCCACACACAGCCTAAGTGTGTGTGTGTTAGCGCCCTGTTCTTTTTGCTGCATACACGATGGCAATCAGCCACAGGAAATATTTGCAGCTTCGACTGTTCCTCCATTAGGCCGACGAATCTCCACCCGCATCTTTGTTGTACCGACCGCCGGCGTCTGCGTTTCCTTCCCCCTGTCCTCTAGCGGCGGCGGCGGCGGCGGCGGCGGCGGCGGCGGTGCCACCCGTTCGTCCGTCTCACTCAATCGACTCTCACTGGCTGGCTCCCTGTGCCTGCCGGCCGACCACCCACCCCACGCACTCGCCGCTCCCCCCGACTAGAACCCCTAAATGTTGCCCCCACACCCGGGCCCTTACCGACCGCAATCAACGAATGTCACCGCCAGACGAGCTCATTAGTGTGTATATATCTGTCGGTTAGGGTCATGTCCGCTACGTTGGGGGAGTTCCTTCGTCGGGGACTTCCAGGAAGGCGTAGTGGGAGAAACGGGGTTGAGTGCCTGTCCGAGCCTTTAGGCGACTATTCGGAACTTTTTGGCATCTGGATTCTTGGTCCAGTTTAGTCAGTGTGGGGAGACGGTTGCTTCTAGAATGTTAGCGTGAGCGGTGGTGCGCACGGCGAGTGTGGCCTTCGACCAACTTCGGTACGACTCGACCTATGAGGCTAGTTTGACGTTGGTCGCCTCGACGATGCCCAATTAAATATGAACCGGAACCTCAGAGGTGCTACGCCATGCGAAACATGTTAGCGCAAGCACAGACAGGCAGAGAGACCTCTCAACTAGCTATGACCCTTTCGGTAGTCGGAAAATGGAACTCTCAATCTATGGGGAGCGGTAGGCAGCGAGCAGAGCCTCTGATATTCCTTCTAATTAGTCGAATATACAGTCAAAGAAACACGTCCTCGAACTTATAGAATCTACAACGACCCTCAACACATACATACACATATGCATCGTGCGAGTGTGCATCGTATATAGATCTAATGAAGCGGTTGGTATGCCTCTGCCAACAACATGATCAACACTAGCGCGCACCGCCTCAACTTGGGCGAGCGGGCGGGCGGCCGGCCGGCACAGGCCCTGCCGCCGCACGCAAACAACTCAGCTTGCGCAGGACCCAATTGAGGGCGTTCGTAGGTCATACTAGATAGAAAGGTCTGCCTCGTCTTGTTGTCCTGAGAGGAGGTGCGCGCAGTGCATTAGGATGTCATTAGCCAACATGTTGTCGCAGCCCTGCTATCTTCTTCGCGCATCGGCGGCCCAGCGGTGAGTGTTTGTCGTCCCTGTCCAATTATAGCAGTTAACGCCTTCCGATATATCTATGCTTCGACACCCAAAACAGCAGTACTACTTTTAGGTTTTCGTCAATTGTTCATGTACAAAGTGCTCCTGAGGAATAAACGCGTCGATTGTTTGTTTGTTGTGGAGCGCCGACATCGCACCAGAGGCCTTGTCGAGAGGTGTTGGCCGTTGACCCGTTACAAATGCGTCTGTAACTAAACAGACTGACAACTCTTAGTCAAGTGGCGCTAACGAGCAACGTGAAATTCGCGAAAAAACAACGATCGAATGTTTGCGAACCTCACGCCGGATCGTAGTGCTGCCCTAGTAGCGTACTCGTGCAGCACGCACGCACGCTGTTGTTGACGATACACAAATGTCCATGTCAGCTCGGCAGCTATCTCGAGCCTCGGAGGCAATCGCCTGTTGCTGTGGCACCGCGTTCGGCGGCTAATCTGGGATTTAGCGGAGCCACACTATTATCGGCATTGAAAGCCGACGTTCGACGTTATTCAATTATCGACAAGCGCTGAAACAAGCCGGTACGAGTGTGGCTGGACTCTCGTGTGTGCGCGCGGATGAAGACGTTGCTGTTAGACAGTAGAGCGCCGCCGTGCCATTACATTGATTCCGTCGTCTTTGCTGATAGATGAGCCCCCAGTGTGGCCGCCTATGCCGAATTGTTTGTGTGTGTGTGTGTGTGTGTTTATTTATAGGGCATGCGATCGCGATGATGCGGTAACAAACGGCGACCCATAGAACATTCGCTTCACCGAGACGAGATACAGAGATGATGAAATGTAGGCTTAGTCATCGGAAGCGAATTAGTGAATAGGTACGACGCCGCGAGCAGCTCAGCGCAGATTCAAAGAAGAAGTGTGCCACTAGGAAAATGGAGCTGGATCTTGGCAGCTGCTCTGAGCAATGCCGGACAGGGGAAGGTGCTGGCTGGCCTTGGATTGAATGCCATCGCACAAACAGCGAAGCAGCCGCGGCTTGATCTGACAGGCGAAGGCAATTTTCATCGTGGTTCTTTCTCACCGCTGCTGCTGCTGCTTCTGCGAGTCGTCTGGCCCTGCCGCCCCGCTGGAAGACCCACGAGACTTTCCCGGCAGCCACGCAGGCAGGGAGCGAGGGACGGAGGGAGGGCGACGGTGGTGGTGGTTGGTTTTAGTGCGTGGGGGGGGAGTCGCGGAAAAAGGGCAGATCGGGAGTGGCCTATATAGGCCTCTACTTGGCCATTCTCGTTCAATTAAGGCTTGTCCTGCATCCGCGGAGAGGTCTTGTATGATGATCGTCGGCATACACACACGCCTATATTACCACTACCTTCGCGAAGGAAAGATGACAACGATGTAATATATAATACGTATATATATATATATTACGTTAGACGCGTAATATAGGAGCTCAAGATACTATGACGACAGTAGAAATGCGATGAGTAGTTTTGTTGACTTGAAAAAGTTGACTTTTTAGTCTTTAAATGAAGCCTTTGCTTCAAAATGACCTTCGACCATTGAATAAATAGACCGGCTATTGTGTCACGTGACTATTGATTGACAGAGAGCGTGTCGCACGCACGTCCATGATGATGATGATGATGATGACAGAACGCTTGGACGCTTGGAAGCGTGCGACAATTTCACAGGTCTCTAATTGTTGTGATCATTAAATGCCGTCCTGCTATGCGCCGGCATGTTCGAACCAAAACGAACTCAAAGGCCATGGACGCGAATGTTCGACGAACAATGACTCGAGTCATTGTTCGTTGACTCTGTTTAAAGAGTTAGCAGCTTCAGTCACGCATTGCGTCGTGCAGACACGCACGATGCATCTTCACCGTCGTCCGAATCACCTCGCTGAACATGATGATGATGTATCGGCGCCGCGCACAAGTTACCTTTTCTCGACATCAACTTGGTCGTCACATGATGAGCTTTAACTTGCGTCGAATTAACTAACTTGTCAGTCGCCGCCGCCGCCGCCGACGGACTCATCGATTACGAACGAATATTGCCACTGTTGTCGCGTGCCCTCAGACTAGGCGTCGAGCAACACCGATGTGAGCTTCGGCCTGATTTGCTTTGTTTATTTGCGTCCCCTTCACACACTTAGTGGCGTCGTTCGAGACCAGGTTGCCTCGACCCAGAGGTGTAGAAGTTACCGTCCAGGCCTCCCAACTCGTCTGTTAGCAGCCAGATCGGCCCGTGATGTTCTTGAAGCTAGCCAAAGTGCACTGTTTTGCGCTGATGCGCGTGACATAAGTGTGGCCCGTTTTTTTTCTGTTACGCCCCTGCCGAGAGGGATAATTGCTCACAGTAGCCTCGTGTACGACGCCCTTAGTCTGTCGACCCAGTTCCAGCCCACGACGGTGGACCCTCACCGACTTGAGTTACACAGTCGCCACTCGCTGGATGTGGCACCGACAGCAGCAGCGGCAGCAGCAGCAGCAGCGGCAGCAGCAGCAGCAGCAGCAGCAGCAGCAGCAGCAGCAGCAGCAGCGGGAGCAGCAACAACAACGATAGCCACTCCAAAAACAGCAGCCATAGCATTACTCGTGCCGGGTGCTGCATTCCGTCATTGCTGTTATTATCAAGCATTGCAATTAGCAAAAACTGGAGCTAACGCACGACGACGACAACAGCAGCAGCAGCAGCAGCAGCAGAGGAACGACAGCTCTTTACGCTGGAACAGGGGTGCTAACAGCAGGGGAGCAACAATAGACGGGCGAGTTGAGGCAAAGTGTAAAAAAACACCTCCCTGCCCAAAGGGCACTTCTAATGCTCCAAAGTTCAGGGTGCGCGCACCGTTCGCGAGGACTTTCCCGAACCCAAGCCCAACGGAAACGCCCTCTCCTACTAAAGTTGTATGATTAGAGTATTAAAGTTACTTCAAACCTATCTTGTTAACTTTCGAGGTATCGGGTCATCGAACCCCGAGCGGGCGGTCGGTCGGTCGGTCGGGGGGGCAACGAGCAAGCGAGAAAACTGTCTCAGTCGGATGCTGTTAGTGGGGAAGTTAGTGGGGGTAGCTAAAGAGCATAAGTCTCGATGTAGTCAGTAACGGACAAGCCGATCCTGTTGACATCAACAACGTCGTTTCGCTGGCGACGCTTCAAATGACGCACGTGGCCAATATGGCCGACGCACTCCTATTAGGACAAAATAAATCACCGACCGCTAGACAGGACGGCAGCCAATGAGGAGCGTACATCACCATTGGAAGTTGTTGTGGCGAACGTACTTTGCAGTAGTCGCAACTTCACATTAATCATCGATGATTCGTATGCTCGGTGAAGTGTTTCTTCAAAAGTGGACGTAACTACCTCATGTTGAGCAGCTACAGCAGCAGTCGCCACCACCACCACCATCGCCGGGGTGCCTCATTCGTTGATGGGCGGAGGGGGGGAGGTGTGGGTGTATCGCTGTTCTTCTGTTGGTCAAAGTTGACTCACCACCACCCCTTTCATACCTCCCTCGAGGAGATGGCAAACACTCTAGAAATGAGAAAGCCCTTAAATACTAATGTCATTATTTATTAGCATAACGAGCGGGTTCAGACATGAAATGGGAAATCGTCTTTTATTTAAGCAGGAGCCGACCGATGAAACCGATGTGATTAGTTAGCGCAGAACAGAACTAGTCGCTAGCAATTGTGTGAATTAACAATCAGATTGATTAAACTCATCATTGTACGACGGCAGCAAAAATCACGCAGAGTTAATGACAATCAGTTCGTTGATAGCTGACGCATTCACTGAGGTACTCGTCGTGATGTGTAACGATGAGCGCCTTGACGTCGTCTTGAAGGTCGGCGGTCAAGGTGACTCGGCGGTTTCTATGACACAGATATACGCAAGTAGTCAACTCTATGTTGAAGGCCTTTTGTTTGAGGTTTTGCACGAGTGCGTGTGTGAATGGCGGTTTTCCCTTCGTTTTGCCAACCCACCCATCTACCCATTCACCCACGAACATATGAAACACGCGCCATGTTCTAGCCAACATCGCAATGTTATTGGATACGAACTTGGTTGGTGGAAAAAAGGAAATCTTACGACGCATTCCGAATCGACTGAGTAGATCGGTCCCGGCAGCTATTGATTGTTTTTATTGCGGCGAGCACCGGCTGGTTATCTATGCCTGTCTGATGGAATTCAATGCGCTACTGCGTTTGCGCACGGATGTTCCAGCAAAAAAACAAGAACAAACCCCACTTCAACATCGAAATGTGACGTGTGCGCTATTTTTTTTCTCTATTTCCCTGCCTTGCCCCCTTAATGTGAGGGGCACTCGGCTTCAGCAGCAAAACGCCCAAAAGAAAGGGGAAGATCCGTTCCGTGACGAACCCCGCTACATCAGTTTCATTTCCGCTAAGTTCCTCCGCCAGAGTTGCCAGGTATTGCGTGTGGACAGCAATGGCGGGCGGATAGGTGGCGGACTTTCTCCACTGCTATGGACATCGGGATGATGCGGTTTGCACAGAGTGGAGTGGTCTTCATCTCTTTATAGCTGATAGAGCCAGGTAGGAAGAAAGAGAGGGGCCGGTGACGTAGTAGGAGCGATGAAGCAATTCTACGAGAAGCAGTCTGCCATCCCTTGAAGCGGCTTCGTACAGGAGAAATGGAGTGTCTATCTTGAAGAAGCACTAGTACGCGACGACTGCCCTTCAGGCCAACCAACCTCTGAGAGCAGTTGGATGACGCCGGCACTCTTTTTCGAACCATACATACCACTCTGCGCGCGTTAGACTTCATATTGTATCACAGCCATGCCAGACGCCCGTGCCATCGAGGGGGGGTGGGCGGCGGCGGCGGGAAGGAGGGGGCCTGGCGGCCTCAGAGAGCGAGGCAAGAGCTTGCTCTAGGACTCGGTCTGCACCAAAGCAGCCACCTATCCGCCTGAAAGGAAACTGAGCTGTTGTTAGGGTATATGCGCTGGCGTGCGGTCGTATTTGAGGGTCCCAACCACTCTGGCAAATTGGCTTCGCTTCAACCAGGGGACGGGGGAGGTGGCGGCGGAAGCCACCGAGAAGCCACAGCCAACGAGACTTGCTGAGCCACCACTCTACCAACCGCCCTCTGTGGGACTGTGAAGCTCTCGCGTGGTACCGCAGCCGCCAGTCACTGTCATAAAGCGGACAGACTCTGCTCGCTCGCCCGACCAGAGAACTCAGATTTGGCACGAGCAGAGTGGCGAGGGCCATCTTCACTGTTCACAAACAAACGGCACGCGCGTTCCTCATAACTTCTAAACCGATAGTCTTCGATAGTTCGCAAACGACACCGTACAAAATTCTCGAACCTCGACCAAGCTGATACGCGGGCTCGGCACGAACACTGGACAGAGAGCGAGTGAGAGAGACACACACACACACACACACACACACACACACACAGAGAGAGAGATATTCACCTGCAGGCGTTGCGAAAGACGACAGCGCGTCATATGAAGTAAGAAATGATGCAGAATTTCCTGAATGGATCACCGCATGAACCCCATTTCGTAGCTTGCAAAAGACGAAAACACCGTTGAGTGTACGACGACGATGTAATCGTCGACAACGTCGGTGCGCGAATACTAACCGCTAGTCGCACTTCACGAAGCGTTGCTGGTTGCTTTCGCAGAGGATTTGAATGATGAATACAGGAGAAATATAAAACAGCGCTGCGCACTGAGAGAGTGAAACGCCACTGACGGAGTGTAGTCCTACACGGGGGCAAACAAACCGATCGGTATCCTAGGCTTTTTCCGTCATTAGAGCGCCGCCAAGACAAATGTAGAGATTTATGCAGGAATCCGATGTATCCTGCAACACCGAAGAGCGGTTTCTCCAAGCACTATTTTGAGGGATCTATTTTTCTCCTCATCGAAACACACTTCTTCGGCTAACATTTTGACGATCGCGATGGCACGAGCTGAGAAGCTGGAAGGCGTCCAGACAAGTGACTATTGAGATGTTCACCTAAAAAACAAGCAGCGTTGCCTTGTCTCAAAGGGAAGCGAAAATTCGTTTTCCCTTCTGACACACCACAAAGGTTTTTACCGCCCAATCCCAACAGTAGAATATTCGCTAGTATAACAAGAGAACGATAGGCTGTAACCGAATCTTCATTGGGCCTGTCGTGTTTTTGAACGATCGCTTTAGACTATATGGCGGCTGCTGCTGCTCTCCTAGACGCTTCCCTTTATGTCATTCTCAACCGATACGAATATCGAATGTTTGCTCTGCAAGCAATGGCTTTGCGAGTTCTGCTAGCCTTGGTTTGTTTGTGCCGGAGGAAATTCCCCGATAAGGCATCATATAATCGTTTCACTCGCAAATCTAGGATCGCCTCTGAACAGTTGGCTGTGGTGTTGACCATAACACCGCTAGTCACGTGAAGGCTGATCTTCTAACATACCTAGACACACACACACACACACACACACAATATACACATATACAACTGCTTTGTGTCAACGACCGACGGATCATCGCTAACAGCATCATAGCAGGCGAGGAGAGAAAGTGGATAGTCGGGCTATGAATAATCATGACACGTACACGTGATCCGATGAAATCAAATGGACGCACGCAGATACTTCGCTGCGCAATGGAAACGTGTGGGACAGAGGAAAAGTCACAAACCGAACCAAAGCAAGCTGAACAGCTCATCCCAGCGCCGTGAGGAAAAGATGTTGACTCAAGTGCTCTGCACATTAGCCACGACGGCGGACCGACGGACCGACCGACCGACTGACCGACCGACCGACGGACGGACACGCAGAGTGGCCTCTGGTTCACAAAGGCAGACTGACTCTCCGTTGGCACCAACTCAACGATGATCGATATATGGTTTCATCGTATGGGGGGGGGGATGATTTGTGGAAACTAAAGTAAAAAAAATAAGGAAGAATGATATCAACACGGATATCAGCGATCGCTATACACCGGCGAGGAAGCAAAATGCCTCATGAAAAAGAAATGTAGCCTTGTTGTGGTAGATCCATTGGAGACACTGTGCGGCCGTAGACTAAAATCTAGACGGATAATATTTCAAGAGCGTCAACTCTATTCGGGCATACGCAGAGATACAAAATTATCACGGATTTAAGAATGATAGAAAAGCTTGTGTAGCGACATAGAATCTAACGAACCCGAAGAATCCATGACTTTGACTGCTTCACTTCGATTTTAGACCAAACAGCATGAGGACTTGGAGCGTCCTTTAGCGTTGATTAGCTTTTTATTTATGCACATTCGTATCATGTTTATACATATATATATATATCGAAGACGTAGTTTAATCAGCTTCAGCAACAGTGGTACATTAGGCCGAGAGAAGCTTGTGCACATTTTTTTTTGTGGACCAGAACTTCATGCCACGAAAAATGTCCATAAAATTAGACGAGACTGCGAAACTTATCAGTGCGGAAATATCTCCGCTCTGCAGGTCTTCGAAAATCAATCATCGTTTTATGGATAGCTTGAGTTAGCTAATTGGTGTGCTCCTTTTTGCTCGCAAGATACTCTTACAGAAATTTTCGTATTCGTATGTTGTCGTTTACTCATTAAAGTTACATGTGTACGCATTCCAAAGAGCTGTAGAGCGAAACTACGTTCAAAGTTCAGGAGGATTTACGAATTGAAATTTCGTTTTCTCCGGCGAAAAAGTGCGATGCCTGATCAAATACATATCCGTACAGAACGTCATATGATATTTTTATACAGTACCCTATACAGTACATTAAAGAGTATTTTGTAAATTTTCAAAAATAAATGCAACGTGAACGAGTACATGAATTATACGTGCCGGCATGAAAGCCGAAATATTGGAAGTTTACTCCTCGAGATAAATTCCGCAGTCATATTTATAGCGTACGCGATGCAATTTCAAAATCGCCTGTAAAATACGACTGCGTGAAGTATAACTTCATATAGTGAATTCTAAATGCTCTTAAACAATGAACGTATCCCTTTTTATTATGCATGGCACACACATGGCTAAACTATACTTAGTTATGACTAGCAGCAGCAGCAGCAGCAGTATTAGAATGTCTCCGATGGGGTGTGGGAGTATTTGCCTCTAGATCACCGTAAGCTTGCTGACGCTCGAATTCGAACCAATTTGCACATGAATGTTGAACGACGATCGGCACCATAGCTCAAGAGTTACAAGAGATATTGAAATGAACCGCGTTCCGAATGTTGCCGACTTCGTTTGCCTTAAACGCCGACTTCATAGCACGAATTCATGGCCGCTGGTTCCATTGGCGATGTTTCCGAGCCTCCATAGGCTCCAAGCACAGGCAACACAGTCATCCTGACAACGCTTTACACTCTGCTGTTGCAACGACAATTATTCTACCATCTGCATAGCTGCCTGCGACGACATTACGATTAGACATCGTCATGGGACTGACTACTAACACCGCTGAAGCTAACCGCCAGCCAGGTGCCATATGAACCCGCCTACGGATCGAGCCATCGAATCGAGTGACAAGCTTTGATGGCAATGCCACTGCGATGTTAAGCGTCATTCTACGAGGCGTCAGCTACGATCGTCGTAATTGATGACGAACTGACGTGTCGCTCAGCCTGTAGTAGTGAAAGCGAGCCACGAAAGGGCGTTCGTTATATTCGATGGCGAAATCTTTCGATTGCGTCCGTTCATAGTGGCACGACAGGGACCCAAGATTCGACAGCGACTGCCTATCTGAATGCGGCTGTAATGCAATTTCTAAATCTTATTGGCATAGACATCCGTGTATTTCAATTTGTGGGTTTCATTGTTTTAAATTCGAAATGTTCACTTCGGCCTATGTTCAGGCATACATGAATTAATCATCGTATGGATATTATATCATAGAACTAAGAACATATATGAATCATTTGAGAACAGCCATGTACAAATACACCGTATTAATTCGTTACTATATGCGAGGGTAGTATATACGACTAGGCTCATGTCCTATATATCTGTATACATGTATATATTGGACTAGAGCACCACCCTTTGATTTGATTTAGCCGAGGTTGATTTATCGACAAGCGTATTCTTCTTACACACATGTTATCCCATTAGGTGTATGCGGAGCGTGTACAGGCAAAATCAATTAAGATGCTTGTCGACTCCACCTTGGATGGCGCCGATCTCGAAAGCGATATCTCATAGTTCGGACGCTGAGCATAGCCGAGACAGACGTCCCTGCCCGTCTAGACAAAGATTACAGTAGCTCGATTGCGACATCAATCAGCGATCTGCAATATTGGTCATACGGTTGGTAAACGTACTCGCATTGCTTCAGCCTTGACGAACGCTATAACATCTCGGTTTTGAACGGGGGACACCTTATGAAACGTTCTCCTGAGTTCCTCCCACTGTGCACCAAGTACTGTGTACTCACTAGAAGAACAGAGGCGACTAGATCTCATTGGAGCCAGCCGATCTGCATCATGTGGCGTGGCACATGTGTCCGTATTGGCTAGCGTTTTTTATGGATGATGACATTATTTATCCGCTGTGTTTGTATTTTTGCCACTCATAAAGGCTTTTTTCACGGTTAGAAAGGAAGTGGATTATGCTCAACCGACAACAAAGACAGCGAAGGACCGTTCTTGCCGAAAACTAGATTTTCACAGCGGTTCTAGCTGTGTCGGTAATCTCTATGTAGATCAGTGTCATTAACGGGAACGAGCGTAGTAGCTCTTTGTAGATTTCACAAACTGCACACTAACAGCTACAACACGCGGGCGGTGACGACACACTTTATCGTTACTCTCATGAAGCAAACTTCACATGAAGCAAAATACATACGCTCAGCTCATCATCGACGACGAGATTGGTACAAAGCATTGCGCACTGAATCTCAACCGAGAGAGAGAGAGAAGAGTGAGCGTCCGACGCTGCGTTAACACTGCAACCCGCTTTAGCTAACCAAGCACGACCTGTATGCATGAACGTGCAATTTTTACATCATCTCACGAAGGCTATTTCGAGCGATGAACGAGAGCGAACTGACGCACATAGACTGGGCTACCCAATGGCACAGCGTTTTACGAACGAGCAATAACATCCAATATCGCCATCACACCAGGGCGCGTTAAAAGAGTTGAAGCCGATCCTCTCTCCCACTTCTGAATGGCATCATCGCTGCGTTACGAACTCGACGAAAACCATATAAGAGCCGGTGAGCCGAGTCGAAGTTAGCGTAAGAGCAAACTTCAGCAATCTCACCGCATAGACATCGCGTGCTTTTTACTGTTTTGTCACGTGACTAGCGCGCAATACGCGTGAAATGACGCTCGTCCAATTCGAGCGTCTCTCCTCGTAGTCGTCTTCCTGGCGGAGTAAAGGAGAACCTGCGAAAGAATTCCGCCGCTTATATATATATATATACCTTGACAGGCGGCGCTGTCCTCGGCATTGTGGGAAATCTCTCGCTAAAAATTTACGACGTATCCTGACTGGCAATCAATGCTCACGTCCCCCGACCAGCAAAGAGACGCAGCCACAGGAGTAGCAGGAGTCGAAAGTGCCACAGGCATCAGCTGCGTGATGCTAACGTTTCATTAGGTTCGTGCACCTAAGCCTCGTCTATAGTCGTTCTTAATTCTATCCTCGTCATGGCCTCGTTCGTGTCTCTCTCGTTCGTAGTCGGATGGCTCTGCGGGGCCGGCGGCGCATTTATGAAAGTCGCAATTATCGTCGCGAGAATTGCCGAAATGGGCGCATTTATCGAGTGACTAAGGTCTGTAGAATGTCATTTCACAGCGAAGAAGGGCCTGCGCCCGACAGCCGATACGAAACCCCCGCTTGAGCGATGCTGTCACTGTCGGCTTAGCCTTGCCGGGGGCTGTACGAAAGGTGGGGTGCGCCCATCAACTTGTCAGTGCCATTTGTGATCAATTTCCGATTCGTCAAGCAGAAGAATTGCCAATATTTTACTTTATTGTCCTAGTACTATTAATCGTGGCAGTGTCGCTTTCTAATGAATGAGTCACGGGTGAGCCTTGATAGATAGCAGGACCTGATCCCAATCTATAGGTGAAATCCTAGACTTTTTACCCGCCCTACACACGACGAGGCCTGAGCGGAAACATCCGACACACACACACACACACACACATAGTACATGCATGTATGTATGTTTCATTAAGGCTGTCTCTGATCATAGGAAAACGCGTATTGCCACAGGGGCAAGCAGCTGTTGTTCTTCATCAGCAAAGAGCAATTAATTTACCACTCATAGAGTCCCCAGCAATAACTCATGTGCGTTCATTATGTCACCAGCATCGTGAATGAATTCAAACTGAATTTCAGTCTCATTCGTTTGTTACAGACAATCATTACTCGTTGCTCAATATCTGTATGCAAGTGCATCATATCGGCTGTATTCAACGCTAAATGTAGGCGTTCCCGTCGAACATTGCCATCGTCGTGTCTTGTCCTGGCCGTCTTTATACGATGCTCAATTGACTGAATTTGAGTTCAGTTGCTGCTAAGACCATGTACGACGCCTTGGCGAGGTGCTCTACCGGCTGAGCTAGGGCATCGAGGCACCACTCTACTTTTACAACAAGCCGTTTCCTCGTTCACATTTCAGTCGTCAGGCTGACGAGTCACGAACGATACAAATAATTATAATGTATTCTTTCCGCGCCGTTGAAGTGGCTCTACAAACTCCATACCGACAAAGCGTTCGTGTGTGTCGTGGTAGTCCAAAGAACACAGAAAAGGGTCGGAATAGCAATGAAAGAGAGATGGATGGGGAGCAGAGAGTCCTCTGTAGAGGAGTGAGTTGTACTCGAATTTGGCCGCGAGGAGTGAGACACCAGCCGGGGGATAATGATAATAATAGCTTGGATGTAAAGCGCAGCCGCGTTTTGACGCGCAGAGGACGGCAAAGCTGAACTAAGCCTCCTACCTAGTGCGGCTGCGCGCCTGCGCTGGCCTACTCTTCGTCTCGCCCCTTTCTTAGCTGCTAAGAAAAATACAGCAATAATCGTATATTGTAAGCAAATATGAAGCAATGCTGTAAACGCATAGCTAGCGATGCAGGACTACAGAGACTGCCTGTCACAGGCCCGGACACTAGGAAAGTGGACCTCATAGGTGGTGTCCTAGCACACATATGCAGGCTCAGACAGTAACTTACCTATGCGAAGTGCCGAGAAAGCAATACCGTTAGTGGCAGCTGGAGTAAAATGTTATTTGAGTCTTTGTCGTTTATTGTAATAGACAAGCGGGGAGGTAACGTGTATATAACGGGCGCTTCTAACGCTTTTATCGTTTAGAAGTTTCGAGTGTTAGGTATAGTCGCTTCTGGCACTTTGGCGGAGGTTTTTCGAAAAGCGAGTCCAAGAGGCCTACTTTGAGTCAGCTTCGGCCCTTACACTGTTTACAGATGTCCTCTTGAAGTAGCGAAATATCTTTTAAGACGGCTCGGCTGTTGACTGTGGCGTGTTCTATTCGCCAGTATAAATCAGTTTAGACGCGCCCCCCTCAGCCTCCAGCCCACGGGGTCGCTCACCCCCAATAATAACAGAGAGAGAGCGTGTGGGCGTGTGTGTGTGAGGGAGAAAGAGAGAGAGAGAAAGCGGTTCGGCCACGAATTTTTGTGTTCTCACGTTTCGTTCACGTCCAATTCCGTTGCCATTGACGCTTCCCTTGTTTCCTCTTTGACTGTGTTGCGCTGACAATCATCCCGGGCAACCGTCGGCCCCCGTAGTGCCAGCTAGGCTAGGCTAGGTGCCAGCAACGTTGCCTCTGATAACGACAGCAGGGCAAGAGCAAAATAAACGCGCTTATATGAGGAACAACAGAGGGAGAGAACGAGTATAACCTAAAAAGAGGTGCCAGTCACTACTATGTCGTATTGGGGGAATATCATATCGGCTGAGAGGGTTCGTGAGGTGTTGTGAAAGAGAGAGGGAGAGGGAGAAAGAGTACTTTGCCGATAGGAACGGTATTGCCATCTACTTCCCCAGCAGCCGCCCCAAAGCTCCACAGCATCGCAAGACATTTCCTTCCATCGATACGACGAATCGGAGTGAGCGGGAGCGGGACAACACTCCATAGAAACGTCTACATTGAGAACAGGCGCTGCGAGGCTTGCCCATGTAGTTATATTGCAAGTCGCTGCTTTCGGGAAGAGAGATCGTCCTTTC
>MNPL01017355.1:0-23552 GCA_002081605.1 Tropilaelaps mercedesae | reverse complement strand
ATATATATATATATATATATATATATATATATATATAACATTTGTATAGAGATGCTGTCATTTAGAGTAAGCACCCGACTGTCTATATAAAGCACCTATGCTCTTAGTGAGTTATATTTCTTTTTATGTAAATAGCAATTATCTCTATTATACTTTTATTATACTGCCTTTGTGCACGTTATGCACATCGTGAAGATGCTTCCATTATTCCATACCTAGCCCATGGGTCCATAGCGGGTACATTAGCTCCGAGAAATTTTACACTAGCGAAAACTATGAAGGACGTTTTCATAGGCATCATTCGATGCTGTTTTTTATAGTGTCTCGTTTTTAAACTGATATATAACAAAGATATCAAGCTGTGACTTCGTAACACCCGAAGGAAACGGCCGTAAATATAACTAGACGGCCTGATCCAGCACTCACAACGAATTATGCGCTATGTAAAAACAGTACACCATAATTTAGCGTGTATAGAGTAGCTTTAAGCGCTGTTTTTCGTCATTCTTTGTTAAAGTTATCAGCGCGACAGATCGCACTTTCTCAATATTTCTAGAGTCTTACTAGAGACCCATGATTAAGCTTCCATTCAGTATTAAACAATCGAATGTGAAAGTTATTTTATCCGCATGAATACTTGTTTATAGAGTTCGACCTTTATCGGAGTTTCGGTCCTAATAAAAAGAAAATGCAGGAAACAGTTGCGTTTAAGGTTGCCTATAAGGCCATGTACGTTCCTGATGTTTAGTTCAGTTGTTCATTTACCAATCTGGTAAAATTTAGAGTGTTTCAGCTTCCACCTGAAAAAAAAGGAATTAACAATAGAATATGTTGACAATTTACCAAGCCAACACCTTTAAGAATCATGGATACCATAGTATACATGAGCGCGACTGTATGCGACGCTATACAATCATTGCACTGTACAGTTGCTAACTATTAATAAAAACTCTGACTTGCCTCTCAAAACATGTAGTCGTGATTGATAGAACGCTTATCATCCAAAAAGCCCATCAAACCCATATTCTTGGAGTCGAGTAAACTATCAGTTTGCAACGAATCCGTCGGTCTTGGTATACACGAGTGGCATGTCTCCGTACGAGAACTACACGGAATGTTCTAATATGCTTCACCGACAGGCTACAAAAATTCGAGTAAATTGAGAACGGTCATTCTTTCTGTTATAACATTCATTAGTAATATCATTAGTAAAAGTACAATGGGGACCATTGGTTATGGAACCGTAAAAGTAGATTTTGAAGCTTTGTTTGTCCTGTCCACACAGACCTTTTACATCCATCCTGCTCTTTTATATACTAAGCACTCAGTCTGACGCTGTGCATATTATGCGTTATACTACGGCCGTCACCCATATACAGCGCCGTCGAGATCTCTTGCTAAATGGTTTGTTGTTATGACAGGTTTCCTGTGACAACGAGGATAACGAGGGCGGAAATGGTGAAACCCGTTACCATGCGATCAGTATCACCGAAGATTCAGGTTAGTCTTTAATTTTCTTTCTTATTATATTCTATAACGCAAATGCGATCTTCCCAATATAATTGGGTCCACCTATAGTTGGTATTCCGATAAACATCAAGCCAACTAGCTGGTTCTTATAGAAGAATAAACGTTTTGAGTTACAATTTCGGCAAAAACTTAAAACTAAATTAGTTAGTAGTTATGATCGGAAAGGCTCGATCTTCAGCGAGTCAATCATGTCACAGGAAAAAAGTTTCACGCTTCGTATAAGCAGCTGAAGAAAGACTAAAACCTCAAAAACCAAGGCAACCCATGCAATAAGTTAAAAAGATATCTTTAAACCG
Organism: Tropilaelaps mercedesae; assembly: GCA_002081605.1. NCBI lineage: Eukaryota > Metazoa > Arthropoda > Arachnida > Mesostigmata > Laelapidae > Tropilaelaps > Tropilaelaps mercedesae. Next base: position 21,726 of record MNPL01017355.1, on the reverse strand, counting down.
GCGATTCGAATTTTGACGAATAAGCCAACCTCATGAAGGTCATCACAACTTACCTAACAAACCTCGTCGGCGTGACTGGCTTCGCGGTGGTAACCTCGCCTGCGCACTGGTCAGCTAGCGAACTTTCGCAGCTTAGGAGACTTTTAAAAGATAAAAAGCAAGCTCATTGGACCTAAATAACAGCCCAAGCAAAATGTGTACGATTCCAGTTTGGAGAAAGCCAGCAAGACACGTTTGAGCCGAAGAGATACGAGAGAAATATAGTAAAGCTTGACCCCATAATCGAGTTGGTATAATCAGATCCGTGCAGTCCCTTCTTAGCAGAGCAGTTAAATATTTGCTTATTAGTGTGCCGGATTTGATCGCGCCAGATATTGTTTTAGTCTAAAATCAGGAACTGTTCCTACCCGGAACCTCCGGTCTCGCATAAAAAATGAAATGAGCAATTTTTACCGCAGTCTTCAATCACATAGCCTGTGGGATTGCTCGTAATTCTGAATTAGAAACATATGAGTAGCGAGTTGCCGCCACATCGTGTACATGAGGGTGCGATTTTATGGGCTAACGCTTATAGGCTTGCGTGCGCTAAGCATAAAAACCGGATAGGGAATATAAAATATGTTTGACTCATTCTTGTGAATGATGATACACTGTGGTTTGATACACATACGATGAATTACATTTAAACCGCAAATACATCGCTTCCAATATGCCTAAACATTTTAGCTCAACTAGCCGACACTTAAGGAAGCAACGACTTCAGGGAACGATTTGTCTTAAGCCTACGCTTTCTCTCCACAGGTGTTGACGGAGTAAATAAGAGCGTAGACGCAAGCGGTGTCTCAGGTTCAGCGAGTTCATCGTTGGATGCGTGTGCTGTGGTTGCTTGGGGCGTCTTCGGTCCCTGTTCAGCGTCGTGTGGCTCGAGTGGCAGCGGAAGTGGGGTGCGTGTCCGCACCCGGGCGTACATCCGCAGGGAGGCTGCAGCGGCGGCTCAATGCCGACATCAGCTCATCGAAAGCGCACCATGCGAGGCCGAGTGTACCAAGTAAGTGAGCTGATTTCCCTTCGCAAAACGGAAACTGTTTCTGTTTGGAACGTGTACAGCGCACGAGTGAGAGAGGTCGTAGGCATGTCATTCGGAGACCACCTACACTGCAAAATGTAGTCACATGACAACAATATGTCAACTGAAGAAATAGCCTTGTAGGTAGCAAATAAAAAGCAGTCATTATATTAATGGCGGGATTATTTTTACGCGAAATCCGCGTGCCTGCTTCTGAGCTGTCATTCGATAGCAAAAAGCCTGCGCAGCAACCCTTTTTCTCTCTTTAAGAAGAGCACCGATCTCAAGGGCTCCTGAGGGGGGCTCTTTGTGCAGGTCTACAAGGCAAAGCGACAAGAGTCGAGTCAATGCGGATATGTGCAGTAGTGGCAGCACAAACGGCTGCACAATCTCATCAGCAGCGGAAGCAGACGCATGAAAAGGGTGGGGAGAGAACCATGCCGCGGTCGCCCACCTTTGCCTTCAAGTCGCCTTACCTTAAAACGAGCTGGGGCGACCTATTCACCTAAAACAACACCTGAATAAGTTAGAGAGTCAGGAAAGTTGGAAAAAGAAGGGGGAACGGAGAAACAAATCTTTCAAGTGCAAAAACGTCGAAACGCGAAGATAAACTTCCCTCATGGAGCTAGCTGTGCTGACGCTAATAGTAACGCAGTGGCGATAGAGGACTCTCGAGCGGAAAGAATCCGCTTTCAGCCTTACGCCTGTACCGTCCCAGCGTGGGACAGATGACGCTGTTCCCACGCTATTAGCGCATACAGGTTTTTGGCTGCCCTGCAGTCGACATCGCCGCGTCAACCATCAAATGTGCGCGCCACTGTTAGCTCTGCCTACTTATATGCCGTCGTACCATTATTCGCCGCCATCGAAAACGGACCACTGTGTATTCTAAGTGCACGAAAAGAGGAACACCAGTCCGTAATCCAAAATAGGATGGCCAGCTGGTTGGGTTGGTGATGGCATGTCTTTTTTTGCTGATACATGCCTTATAATTATATAAGAGTAGCGTAAACAACGCTCCGCTCAGGAATTATGAGTAAGTTTTATTTTATTTCGGACACTAGTTTGTGCAATGCCAGACGTGAAATACCTGTTTAGTAATATGCAAATAAGTGCGATGGGGGGTAAAACGTAGATAAGTCCTATCTTTCATTAACCTATTAAATTTCCACTTTGGGCTGGCCATTTAGCATCTCTAGGGCGAATCTTGTTTAATAATATCCCTCAGTGCGTTCGCTTGTAACGTGGCTTGGAACTCTATAGGGTTTAGGTATGGAGTGGCCACAATATCAAATAAAAAAAATCGTAATAACACTTTAATATTTAATTTCATCATTTCAGTGGAATTTCGTGCGAAACAACCACATGGACAGAATGGGCCGAGTGTAGTGCCACGTGCGGAAAGGTGTGAAAACTACGATTATATACAGGGTGCGCTACTGTCAGCGGGTCTGGGACTTTCCACCGGCTTTTAATTGATGTGCTTCATTAGGGCTATACAGCGGCAACAACAGCAACAATAACAACAATCATCTAATAAAAAAATGAAACATGTTGATAGATAACTGAAACATTGATTAAAAAATATGACGCGTGGCATTTTGCGCATGTAGTCAGCTCTCCATGTTGAGGTCAGTCAGCTATATCAACAAAAAGACTATCAGGCTAGAGTTTACTGCACTATTGATGTATTTAAATGTTGCCGCATGTGTTTAGCATAGTTTCTTTAAGCAAAAGGTATGCAGTCCTGTTGCTGAAGAAAGTCCTATTTATCTTTATATATGTTGTATAAGGCAGACCAGTTGGGCTTTCACAATGGACTGGAAGAGGCAGTGAGATGTATTTTCAATTGGAAAACGCTTAATCTCTATAATACTCATAGAATTCGTTGCCACAGTAAGGGTCAGTTAAGTATACCTGCCGGATACGTTTCGTTCTTTCCCGTTTTAAAGCCTGACATCGATTCGTGCATTATATTTTTTCTGTTCGACCCTTAAATCAAATATGCAGGGAGTTCGTTTACGTCGGCGCAAGTACAAGCATCATATGGCCCGCCGCGTTTGTGCCACCGATCTCATGGAGAAGGAGCAATGCGAAGCCGCCGTAACATACTGCGCGCCAGAGAATGTGAGTATTAGGAGATCATCGAAGAAGTTCGGATGTTTGTCTTCAACATTTCGGTTTTATTCAAATTACCTTCATTTGAATCAACAAACGCAATTTTACGCCGCTTCAGTACGAATTACTATCGTCCACTTCGAATATCTGAAACCTGCAACGTTTAATAAGAATTTTTAATATAAGGAAACGATTGACAGACTTACACAACTAGTTCCGTAGATACCGCAAGTTACGACTAAATCAACTTGATAGAAGCTGATTCTGCAAAACAATCTTGAAACGAGCACAGAAGTTGGATTGCACTGATATGGGGACTTAAGATGATCTGTAGGAATGCATATTAATGGTGTGGGCCCTTAAATTACTAAGCGAACGTTCCCATACGCGTGATGACTTCAATGCAGCAAGAGCTCCTCAAAGGGTAGTTGAAAGAACTTACGCGGGTATGTTAAACGCAGGGTATGTCCTGAAAGTCTCCACACCGAGAGCAAAATATGAGGCGGCCAGAGAGAATGGCATAAAGTTAGCAAAACAAAAAAGGAAAATTTTATATCTATTAATATAATAAAATGGGCAGTATATTGCGAGCGGCATCGCAAACCACTTATCAGTCTAACAGTAAGAGTAAGTCGGTGAGATACTGGAACAATCTCATACTGTGCAACGCACAATACTTACAATATACTGTGACCTAGAGGGCTTGAAATTTGGCCGACAAAATATTGTACGTGACTAACACAGTTACTATTTTGTTTGTGCACAGTAATATAAAATAATACACAGGCTTTTAAGGAGAGGAGGAGCTTATAAAAAGTCATGTTCTTCAGATATGGAATTATAATGATTTCGAGTACAGCCTTACAGAAAAATAATTATAATCGTTCACCTAAGAATATCACTAGTATTTAGGAGCCCGAAAATACACCAAGATACGGATGACTTTTTCGTAATGCGAGAAAACAATTTTCGCAGTGGCCAACTAGGTCTGCTGGGTTCATAGGGCGAAAAAAACGAGTTAACAGTGGTTCTCATAAAGGTTTACGCATCGTCTGCGCCCTTGTTCATCTGTTCTGTAATACCGATAGATTACCCACAACCTGTAATTTTGTTTATGAACAGTGGCTACGTATTTGTGCTGTTACGCGCTGTCGCTCTTATAGTCAGCGTTCCACCTCGAAATATGTTAGTAATACCAATAAAAAAATCAAGCTACAGTTTGCTCTAGTATTGATATATTTTAGTAATGCTGCATGTTCTTAGCGCAGCTTCTACAGTCCTACCCGACGAATCGCATCGAATAGGACAGATGGAGTCAGATGCAGATACAGATGCAAATACAGTCCGATTTATGTATGCAATTCCAAACTTCAAAAAAGGCTTTTTGTCTTTTTTTTGAAATGCCATTTTGAAATTGGTTTTTGTAGGTTTTTGATGAAATCAGCTTGCAAGTGGGCTGTAAAATGCTCGTAGAGTTAATATCTTGAGGGTACCTGCGAAGCGTATTTAAGGCGTGGAAAAGCTGACACGTCATACAAAACAATATGCATTTGCAAGCCTCAAAGGTCACCTGGGCATGGTACCGACTTTAGTTTGTTGATTACTCCCATGCTCTTAACGTCCATCGATCCGCTGGAAAACGTATTTCTTACAAACAGTCAATCACTAAATTTAAAAATCGATAGGATCGAAAAAGGTTCATTGGACTTGTATTATCGATTAAACCAATTCTTACAGATTTCGCCATCATGCGCAGTTTCTTCTTGGACGGAGTGGTCCTCATGTTCCGCATCGTGTGGCACGGGGTTCCGGGTGCGGACCCGTGGCTACCTCAATCGAAGGCTCGCCGTCGTAGCACGCTGCGGCGTTGAGCAGCTCCAGAGGGCTGTATGTCGAACAAAGGTACCAGTAACAGTTCGGCTGTGCGAGCGCTCAGCAATTGTGCTCAAGTTTTTGCCGACTAATTAGGTCAAGTCTGAGTAGAAGGATGAGGCAAGATATAATATTAGATGAGATCATTGAATAGACTTATATGAGCGATTTCTTTGTGATACGATGGACACTAGGTAAAAACACGATCGAAAACAAATACCATATCAGCCAACTGATACTGCGGGATGACACTTGTTTGTCGTAAGGCCGTGGGCTTGTTTGTGTTGAATATGCAACGTGAATGTTTTAATGGCCGAACGTTTGCGAGCAACAGGTGTTTATGCGTTGTAATAGGTCAGCGGTTCGAATGGCTCTTGCAGAGATCTTTTCGTTCGCTCAATTTGCTTTAGTCCTCATTTGTCCTGTTCTTGTCGCTACTCAACTTTCCGATGACGACTAACGACCGAGCGAGGTCTTTATGTGTAGCGAGGTGTGTGTGTGTGTCATGGGAGTGGGTAAGTGTGGATGTATTAGTGCGTGTGTGCACGGATGGGAGTAGCTAAATCGCAGCAAATTGGCGATTTACTTTGAGCGGTAGGGTTTACCGGGAGGTCATTAAGTGGTTAACGGCGGTCAGGTGCGCCTTTATGGTGTTCCATTGGCGCCGAACGGACGGGTCTTTGGCGAAACCCGCAGGTCGAACGTAAGGATAGAGGAACTGAACACTGCTGCTTCTGCTTACTTGTGAGTAAAGCAGCTGGTCGACAAGGCCCGAAGCTGAATAAGGGTAGCAAAGCAGCAGGAAGGATCCGCGAGGGAGGGAGGTGGAAATAGTGCGAAAGGTTATCGACACCTGTGTCGAGTAACTGCTGGAGTTTGCTCCATCTGTCGTTTTCCGTCGACATTTAGTTACCCCCGGGTACTCTCCGACAACACATTTACCCACACCTTTACGCCGTAAACGCCCGCATGCATACACACACACGTATACAGAGATATCCAAACATAACACCGTTAGTGGTCACCGAAACAGAGCCACTGAGCGTAGCTTTCGTTGCAACCGCAGCTACCATCCGAGCTATGGCGTTAACTAGCTTGACTAAGCGGTCTCTATCGAGCTAATACAGGCACACAAACGAAGTCTCGTAATTTGCGTGACCGCAAGTGAGGCGCTGATAAAAAATGTTTAACACCACGTGTTATCTCAGAAGGTGAAGGGAGACTAAGGAAGGATAGCCTTGGTGGGAAGTGGCATGTGGACAGAGTTAGAAAAAAGTTAACGGATCAGGCTCAATGTGCTAAGTACTGCGTTATGTGTACATCGTTACAGGTGGAATGCGGTGACAACGAAAAGAAAGGTGGGTAAATAGCTTTTCTTAGAGAAAAAAGGTCATACAGTAATTTGCTTTATGGCTTTAAGAGAATTATTGTTTTCTTCAAAAAACTGACTCTGTACTCATTTGCCTCTCGACCAAACTCTATCTTTGCACAGGAAAAAAGCGTTAGTGGTGTTGACTTTTCGCTTCAACCAATCTCTCATGTTTGAGCTCTTTATTAGTGCTTTCAATGCTTTCGATGCCGTCAATGCACTTTGGGCGGTAGTTGCGTTTCATAGTTAGATTTTAGTTTAGTTATTTTCTACATGAGGAAGTTGTTATCGAATTATTATTAGGTAGCTTCCGTCGTCTCAGAGGAGCAGTTGAAACAGCTGAGCAGCTTGAATAATCCGTACCGCTGCATAAGCCGTGGCGTTCGATTGTTTTTTACAGCTTTTATAATAGCAGTCTCACAGAAAAGAGAAACATTGTGGCAGGAGAAAGAAGTTTGGACAGATTTCGCGTATTTTGCTGGGTGTGATACTCGCAAGTCGTTTGTTCACCTACATATAGGAGCCTTTCGTTCCTGTGTTACTGGCCAAAACTGTATTTTAAGTGACCTAAGAGTCGTCAGAACTCTTTTAAGTTCAAAAAGTGGGATAGGAAAAATAGACACGTAGAGTCTTATGCCTCAACAGTATCTAACAGTAATTATATTTTCATTTCTTATTCACTATAACCCTCTGGTAAATCAGTGCTGCCGTTTAACAATGCGCGCTTGTTTCTCCAGCGCATAGCCGGATTTCATCACACCATGTGGTTTATACAAGCCCAGTTCATATATGACATGTTTCCTTCGCATTTTGCCCATGTGTTTGACCTAGTTCATCAATAACAGGATTAATTCAGCACCAACAAGATTTTTCACAACTAAACACAACTTCTGTATTTTGTTTTCGGTTGTTTACTGCGTATTACAATCTACATGTTTGCGCTCAGTATGTAGTTATAATTTAGGCTATTATAGTCTAAATAGGCTATCACACCCGCGCGTGTGTTTTACGCGCCGATTTAGCTCTATTAGACACCCGATCAGCCTTGCATCATCAGATGCTGCATCATTGATAGGCGTTGTTGTCGATTATGTCTGCGTATTCACGTGTACAAAGTCATTTACCACATCGGTTTCTCGTGGCCAGCTTAAGTGGATTTGCACTGCTCTAGTGTATATAACATACTAACGACAAGAAACTACGCTTACCGATGTTTTTTTTTCAATTTTTACACGCGGACATACGCATTTGTTGAATATTACGAATAAAGTGGACCCTTTGGCATTTTTCCCTTTCTAATGATCAGCTCAATAAAACGAGAACGAAATAAATCTTCATTTTAAAGACTTACAACTGCCACTCTCTGAGGGCTGAGGTAGTCCGTTACAAGTGATAGCAGTCCCCTCAGTGCATTGATGGGACGGTCAACGTGATGTTCGGCCCAAGCTCGTTCTGTCCTTTCTAATAACTTTCCCGTGTACGAGCTTCTCCAATGTTCTAATCAGATAAATTTGCTCGTCAGTAATCATCCAAACGCTTTCATTTGTTTTTGAAGTTTCTCTATCGGCGAGTAATAAACATTGGCAGTCACACGCGATTCAATTAGAAAATTGCAGAAAGTGATTTATTGTGGCATCTGCGTTCCACACGACCAGCTGACGCAAGTTGCTCCTAAAAAGCTCAGTTCAAAGAGCACTGAATGCAAAACTTCAAACGTTTGCGCAGTGAATACGTTTAGTAACATCGACGAGTCGCTATCGCGGGTTGTGAAGGGTCGTATCAACGATGGTCATATTCCAATTAAATGTTCTGGACAGTTTCGGGCATTTCCGTGTCTACCAGAGTTAAATGTAGCTATGTTTTCACTGCAGTGTTTAACGTCACGAAATGAGAACGCTTTCGACAGTTTGTAAAATAAAACAATGCGATTAATCACACAGAAATGAGGGTTTTTTTGGGCGCTAATTGCAAACGTGATAACTCGCTAATGGTGACCGTAACTGCCCCAATATGATGCCTGTGGCAATTACATTGAAGCCTGCTTTTGTTAACAAAGCAAAATAAGCGAACCTTTGTGATACCGACCCTATTTACTTTCCTTGTCACAATACACTAAACCTGTATCCGCCGTTTAGTTATGGAAAGAATTAAAACTCGTTTTATTGTCGGTACTTAAGGCGGAACTAATCGCCGTCTTCCATTGAAATAACCGAATGTACAGACAATTTGTTCTTAGTCCGTGGCTGGTCGCGATATCTGTCTAGGAATTCTACAGTGAGATCAGACGAACGCCAGTCCTTATTTTAAAGAAGATCCGCCTAGCATGTATATGCCACCGGTTCTATAGCGTTCTATTTGCAGTCGATAAATTAGAAGTGTGAAAGGTTGGTGTACCTTAATCAAATTCTATTAGGCTCGATCAGGGTGAAGTACGTCACGCTCAACATTTTTTTATAAATTCTGCATGTTGTGTTACCTGCATATATACTCTTAAAAGATCAAAACTATCTGGTTGAACTACGCGAGTGGTCCAATAGTATTTCCACATATCTGGCTTTGTTGAACCTCTGCTTGTTTTTAGTAATGATGAGCATGATTCTGACATCTTTTTTAGCCTATATTCGCATAAATTTAATTGACATTTTAATCGAATTTTATGAGCAATATGAGTATGCACTTTGTGGTCTTGAAAGGCATTGAAGCCTTATTCGATTAATATAATTTATTTCCTTTTAAATTCCATATGGGCGACACAAACGCGTCATCAGTGCATATCATCTTTCTAAGCATGGATGTGACGTATAATCTATTTGAACACGTACCTTACATAAGCACGTGGATTTCTATTGAGTTAATTTGAAATCAGAGCCACCACTAAAAACGGTAACAGTGAAACGCAGAACTTAGCCAATATTCGTTAACATTGTATCTCCGCAAAGATTATATTAATTATGGAGCACTCATTAATAGTAAAAGGCTTTATACAAACTGATCGAATTTTTCGTTTCAGGACCGAAAGCAAGTCACCAGCTGCCAGGAGGTCATCGGGGGAGTTGGTTGCCGGGGGGCAGCAGTAGCAGTCTATCAGGATGGGGTGGGACGCCCCAGTTTGAGGCCCCCGTCACAGTGGTATCTGAGGAGGGCGAGCCAGTCGACTGCGTCTTGACCCGTTGGTCAGAATGGGGTGCATGCACAAAGGTACGTATATGAGATCAATAAATTTCATTCAGTTAACTTGTTAATTTTGTTCGAACTATCCCAACGACCCCCTGACTATTTGTTATGCACGCTATTCCGCCCTTGAAACTGAATTGTTATTGTTGTTTGACCAATGCGCACAGTAGAGTTACGTCTATCACTTTAGAAGGCTAATAAATGGCTAAATCGGGGGTAAAACAGCTATCGTACCTTTTGCCGAATGTTTTGTGGCAGACATGCGGACTCGGTCGAAGAGAGCGTCGGCGAATGGTAAAAAAGAACGCGGCGCATGGTGGAAAGCCGTGTGCGAAGAAACTCGTACAGCGCCGGAGATGTCGCGAGAATCCTCCATGTGCACCTGGTATCAAACAACGTAAGCGATGTTTTAGAAGTAGATTAGAATTATTAATCTTTATTTAATGCTGCCTCTGTTATCCGATATGTTTATTAGGCCTATAAACTACTGTAGACGGTCCGAGGCGTAAAGTTGCATCAATCAGAGTGGTATATAAACGACCGAACATTTTCAAATTTTTCAGTATAATATATGAGATATGTTGCTATATTTAAAAATAATAGCATTGACTCAATGAATATCAGGTCAAATTATTTTGAGAAGATCTTTGTGCTAAACACAAATACCAAGTTAGCGGGGTTTGTTATGAAAACGAAACATTTCGGCTGGTCTTTTGTTTGTTAAATCTCATCGTTTTCTTGGAGTGCGAAAATATACGTTCATCTTATAGGTATAGAGCTTTGAAGATTAAATGAATAACAGCAGAGTTCAAACGGGTGCATACGAGTAAGAGATTGTTATACCAGCTCTACATATTTCTAAAGTGAAATTTTCAAAACTGTGCTTTCAACAACCGTTGCTGCATAGCGTACGTGTGTTTGACTTTTAACATCCATTAAAACATACTCCAGAATAAGGCGTGGATGAGGACCGTGAGCATTTTGGAATGACGTCTTTCAGTACTATGTTAGTCGTTGCATCGGCTGATAAAATCGGCTTGACTTCAGATTTTTTGTATTTACTTCTATATATTCGCCTCCTAAGAAATGGAATCCGCGGCAAATAATCGTTTGCCCAAACGATAATATTCCACTAACTTATTTCAATTTCACTTTCTGTGATTTAAATAATTTAACTTTCTTCTGCGAAACCATCAGGCATTGGTCCCAAAGAAAACTGATGTGTGCTACTAGAATTTCATAATAACTTCATCAGACCAAATTTCATTTTCACATCACTGAGCTGCCGCCAATTTTAGCTTGAAATGCTAGGCCCTGATTCTATCATTTCATATAGAAATCTTCACATCTGAGCAAGAGTACAATATTCGCTCTTCGCAAAAAGCATTCCAACCTGAGATATGTTTCACATGCAGTCATCTCCACGCTACGCCGATGTCAAGGTTATTAATCTGAAAATTGGGGAACTCATTTCTCCTTAGTTCGCCGTCAGCTACTAACGTTTAGTGTCAAAGCGGCTTATCTACAAATAGTAAAATATGGGCAACTGCAGCTCTCAAGGAGGTTTACAGAAAACGATTCATTATATGCTTAGCCTGAGAACCGTCTCTGTAGCCCTTACACATCTGACCGGGTTTAAAAAGGCGTCACCCCATTATCTAACTCAAAGAATGACATTGCTGTCAGTGTCATCTCATACTTTAAAGGGATTTGCTTAAAAACACTGGGGTTAATATACTTTGTGTATAACTTTTTTTTAGTTCAGTGTATGTGTGATTGAATGCTGCGGAGGCATACATTGCATATGGAAAATTGGATTTTTGGTTTTCATTCGGGGATCGTTGATTTCGGTGTTATTTGCAGATTCTTTGGCGACAAGTTTGGTGCCATTTGCGGATAGTTTGGCGATCATTTCGGTTCCACTAGTACCGTAAAGGTAAATTGAGCTCGGCTGAGTACTAATGATTCTAACGAGGTGATTAGTAGTTACATGGCAATGGAGCACCCAAATTACGTTTAAGTTTTATTAAAATCTTCATTTAACATAACACGATAAACTGAAATTATTTTGATAGTGATATATTTTTTGCAAGTAATGGACACACAAATTCTCTTCGTCTATTTTGGTTTTTCCTTCACTTTAGGCAAACGCCGACACCAAACAACATTTTCTAGTCTGGACGTTTATTTCGATACTTGTTTGCGCTGCACTCCGCGAGCGTTCTGTGGGTATTACGCGATAGTCGACAGAATATAACCATTTGAACGGACGTGATGTTCATAAATAAGATATAGGCGCACCTTTTTGTGTCAAGGTTGCCAATTTGAATAACACTAGTAACAGTAATACCTGGTAATTCCCAAACGTTGTGTGTTGTACATCATTGATTTACTCTGTTTATATCCATGTTAGCGGAATTAACTGCAATAATTTTTATTGAAACACCGTTGGACTCTGACAAGTACTATCAATAGTCACATACCAATAGAATTTGAAAAAGATGTGTCATTATTATTTCCTTTACTTCATTCATATCGCAGTTGATATAGTAACTTGGCGCCTCTATCGTTGTGTCCATAAGAGATTAAAATCGACAAACTTTTTACATTAGTTTGCGTTCATAACCAAATGATTCGCGAGTTCAAAAATGGAATTCAGGCCTAGATAATCAACTAGAAGGATGAAATAGAGTTTTTAGTTTCGAGGCGACTATGCGTATATAATCGTCTTGGTGTGTTGTTACTTTACAATTAGTTGTCTATATTGTAATTAAAAGGGACCCTATGCATAAAGCCCGTTGCCGGGTAACATCGGCTAGTGTAGTCGTTTCAACGTCTCATAAGGCTAGTATATTAGCAATATGCTCGAAAGTGTACAGTAGATATTTACTATCCATATTTTCTTCTTTAACATAGAACGGGGTAAATTAGAAGTGGCATTAGTTTAGAACTAAAGTAGGGCATACACAACCTAAACCAACTATTAGACCCATGAATAGGTAATAACAATACAGTTTTGTCATACGGAATATTACAATATTAATATATTTGCAAAATTAACATTCAATAAGAATCTAAAGATACATTATTTTCCTTTCAGATTAATGGCTGTAGTATACTAATTATATAATACATACAAGGGGAAAAAGAAGAACATCAGAGAGCCCAGTGTATAGAAGCTACAAGTAAGTATATATATATATATATATATATATCTATATATCTATATATCTATATGATAACCAAAATTCCCTATCCACAGCTAAGTTGTACATGGTGACTCAGACCCGGATATTTTTTGAAAATGTGCTGCTCGGTTGTGAATCGACTCTGCATCAAAAACTGACATGTTCTCGTATACCAGTTATTCACGTTCTATAAAAATCAAGAGCTATCATCTGGGTCAAATGCTTATTTGAACGTCTGATTTGTCAGCGAGAATCATGCTACGTGACATAATTTAGCGAAAAGTACTGTGAGGAAAATCAAATATTCTGAAAAACATAGGCAATGATCATAGCCTACATAAACTTGTAGGTTAAATGGTTGCAGATTTTTATAACATGAAACTACTGCCAACCCCACAGCGTTTATTTCTCATGATTACTAACAAATTCCACAGAAAAATACAACCAATTTACGATATGTCTTTGCATAGCCTCGCTTGTTGGCTACAAAATTTGGACTGTGGGAATGTGAAGGTCAACGCACCTACATGAAAGTTAGGCTATAGACTAAGAACTCTAAGACCAGTAATTCTTTCAAGAATTACGCACTCCTCTCATTAGTCATGAATATACACGTAACGGTAGGTTTCACACCGTCACTAATCCGATATTTAAAAAGTTGTTCTGTCTCCTCGATCTCCCGAATATATTGTACGAAGGTGATATTTCTATGAGAGACGTTTGCTAACCTGATACAAGAGAATTTTTAGTTTATTTTGATGATTCCAGATCGTGGGTTTGAAGATGGCGATAGTTCGAGTGCGTGGATCCGGATTTTCGTGCGGAGAACAAGCGGCATTTTTTCAAGTTGATGGAAAACTAAACTCTGTAGTCTGTCACACGTAGGATTAAACAACTAGTCTTTAGCGCAGAAAATGGGTGATAGCATATAAATCTGATATGTTACGAAGAAACCGTCAATATTTTCGGACATATCTCGCGGCCTTAGTTCATCACATTCAGCTAAAGCAGAGGCAGGTGTCTGGCTCTGGAGGTTGTCGCGCCTGATCGACATAATGTATGTCGCGATTTTTGTTTACTGTACCTTATAGAGCAAACAGAAGCGATAAGTACTCTACACCCAAATCATAATAAGACTAATGAAATATTTTTCGAAGTCGCTGAGCAGCCACAGTTAATGCGCTCTATACGAATACTGGTACTAGTACTTGCAAAGAAAAAGGGACTAAATCTAAATATCTGTTGTAGTACATAGTTGTTGTATGTACTATGTAGTGTCGTGCAATACAATATTCGAATTGAAGCTATAAAGGCATTTGTTGGACTCGTCGTACGATGCAAAGCACTGTCTACTAAGCCGTTTGCTTTGAGTGTTGTACAATAGGGACTACACAACGTCACATCACCTACAGAACGTCGAGTGTCTTCCGTTATCCTTCCCAACCTTCCTCCTTTCATAATTACGACATTGAAAATACTTTTGTTACTTTATTGTCTCATTTTATTTCGTCGCCGATCTTGAGTCACGGAAGCCTTTGACTTGAGGTAATGATTCATCCAGCTAGTCAGACTGTTCCAAGAACACTAACCTGATTGAAGTGTTAACATGCCAGCAGTGCCAGCCTTTGGTTGGCCCTATAGTATTACCTATATAAACACATACACGCAAAAAGCGTACAATTATGTGTAAATCTTTTACGAGGCCTATAGCCATTATATGTCTACAGAGTTCAACGGTCATCAATGTATAGATATGTCAAGACACCGAATCCGCACGAAGAAGCTCACCTCCGTTAAGTCGTCCCACTTGTTGAAAACGAGGGGAGCCGCCACGCCACATGTCTAAGACATTGGCTCTCTCTTCTAGGTTGCGGTCGGTTGCCAAAGTTACCGGTGGACACGCCGAGACCGGCATGACAGATTAATGCCGCGGTCAACCACAAGCACTACAACCACAGAAAAACGCTAGCTATCTTTTGATGATTGACATCGTGGCCTGTTTGTATGCACTTAGCCCGAACAATGTTTATGCCCCGCCACGCCATCTTACGAACGTGGCTGCAGTTCGCACGTAGGTGTGTTTATGTCTTCCTAAAAAAGTGTCGCCGTATTGGCTATTTGGTGAACCTAGACGATACCGAATAGGCGGCCAGACATCTTCGAAATTTGAGAAGGAGCACACAAATGAAACGCTCCACGAGAATGTTAGCATGAAGGGTGAGAGAGTTAGAGGGTAGATTAGAAAGATGAAGAGCACAAATCGATCCGCAGTTTCAGTAAGGCTGTCATGAAAGGGGCATTACTATTGACCAAACAACCATCCGATATATCGTTTACACTATCCATTCTCTCTCTCCCTCAAGTTCTCTCGCTCTCTATCAATTATCAGGAAATCGAGGACTACATTGAAACTGCTGGCCTTTCCTCTAGCAGCCAGGCCGTTTTACTCGATTTTGAAGTTGCGTTAAAACAATTATACCGAATCCACTGTTTTACCTAAACGATAACATGCGTACCCCAGGTCATTCATGCACGACGCCTGTAAAAATAGGTAGCAACACGCATGTTGTACTAAAAAGCAAGTAAATTTCCATTCTTTTGCTTTGACAAAAAACGATGCCATGCTTTAACCATATGTACAAATTAAGACTTGGACGTAATCGCGGAATGACAGTGCTATTTCCTTCAGGTTTAATTTTACTTGAAATTCCTTGCTGTGCAGACCATTAATGTCGGATTCTGTTCCAGTCCGACCCAAGCATGAATTCCCTGGTTCTACAACACATTATCCAATGCATAATTTTTTACTACGATGTGGATTATCACAATAATAAAATGATGGTGATAATATCCGGGACGCTTTCTGGTTGGGCATCCGGCTAGCAGTTTCGATAGATTCACCTTTTCCCAATTGTATGTGAATATATTCAAGTATATAGTCCCAGAACAGTGGAAATGTCACTTTACTGGCCACTGAAGCCCAGCACATGTAATAATCTAATATAATGATATAATTATTAAAAAATAAACGGTGCCTTTTATATGTTATATGCTATTTCAAGCGTTTTTATTTAGAAAGACAAGAGTTTGGATTGATCAGTAAGGCTATTGTAGCTGTTGCTTGTCCAGCAGAGTCATTGACTTATAATTCGCAGCGGATCTGGCCTTACAGGAAGTTTTCAAGAAAAAATAAATTACAATTTTTCATAACACATTACTGGCGTATACAGTAATACTGAGCACGTATACAGTCATTGAGCACGTACCAAACACATAGACATCAATATTAGTTCACATGCGGGAAGAATGATTCTCATACAGAATACAATGTCCTAAAAAAGTTGATAAAAAGACGTGTTTATTTAAATGAATCTCACTGAACACTGAGACGATGAAATCGTCGTATAATTTACATACCTTTCTAACACAACAATTCATCTATATATATATATATATATATATATATAGGAAATCTACATATAGTCATATAACGATCTTAGAACAACTGCGTTGTAGAACAAAAGAGGAGACAAGCCGAGGCATCCAATTAAAAGTTATTTTCATAGGAGTGTGATTTTTCTAGGACGATTGCAGTCAGGCATAACGGTGGCTGCTGAAGACTGATAACGTGCTTGTGGCACGTAGATCGTTGTTAAAGTTGCGACCTTATACAGTGAATTCCCCTAGAAGATCGTTGGGCTTCATTAACCAGTGTTTGTCATACCCGGCGTTACCTCAATAAACCAAAATACTCTACGCTTACAGTTATGTATATTCTGTATGTTTTAGCTTGCACACAAAGGTTCACGGAAGTGTTGTGTGCTGAAGGCTGCTTTGTTTTAGAAATAATAGACGCTATATATAAATAATATGTAGAACAAGGAAATACAGAAAAATACGAATTACAATGCTTGTAATCAGTACAAATCGGGAAGCGCTTCTGAATGAGCTAACGATATACATTTCGTAGGAGTGATTGTTGATCAAGTTTTATTCATGGAATCGCTGTCTCACAATGCTTAAATCTTCATAAGAAGATAATGACAAATTACAAAGGGTGATTCAAAAGTTCTGACGTTGTTCAGTCATTTATAGAAGCGTTTGTGGTTCAGATTGTTCAAATTGCTCAGATTATTTTGTATCAAAAAGCTGGCTGACGAAGGAAGAAGAAATGATTGTATACATACGTAGCATCGACCACGGAAGCTGTCTCCTCCTACAGTCGAAGGCAAAGGAGTCCACCATACACTTCCGTTCCTACTTCCAAACATGCTGCCTAAAGTATGTATGGAACTAGCACAAGTGAAAACAGCATGTGGTACAGTAGTGTGACTACAATGAGCTGAAACGCCTTTCATGATGAGCACACACTATTTCGGCAAGTGAGACTGACAGAGTCTGAAAACCACGCCACGCTTCGGGAGATAAAAAAAAAAACATCCGCTGAAAAAGCTCCTCGTTAACTCGGATGATGCTACATGGAACTGCTAATGCATGCGACCATGGAGGCACTCACAAGGCTTTATATTATACCACACCAGACATTATATATATATATATATATATATAGTGTAGTAGTGTTCGTTTACCCGTTGTTCAATGACCATAAACTTGCATTGGAATACGAAATTCCGCAAATAGTGGTGATAGTCACATGTGAAAATTTATTTTTTTCTCATTTTCAAAGGATCTTTTTTGTCCTGATTAGTTTTTGGATCTTTCCGAAGGATGATGTAACATAAAACAAAATAGTTACATCAAACTTCAAATCATGCTTTGCCGATAGAACACATATCCCTTTATCACCAATCAAAAGCCTAAAAGCACATTACATGGCGAAATCTTTGATCTTTACCCATTTCGTTTTGTTTTATAGACACTGTTAGCAAACTAGGTACTAATGTCAGCAACGCCATTGGTTTTATCACAAAACTATTATAGGAGGAGAGGTAGGAAACCATTACACTAGAAAAGTTCAAATGCATTTCTTGTAGTCGGCATTGTACGCGGATACAACCGTTGTGTACATGTTGGTTACTGTGAAACTATTGACGAAAGAGGCTCGTTTTGAGTATAAAAAAGAGTTCTCATCACAGCGCCTATAACTTGAATCGTATTGGGCTCAAAACACGCCATCTCGGCAATACTCGATTTCGAGGGCCTTTAGGTAAAAGCGGTAAACTCGACGATATATTGCCTCTTTATACATTTATATTTGCGGCGTAGTTGAAGATCAGTAGGCTTTTCAGAAACCTATCACGGTTTACCAGCCCACGATGTATTAACTATGGACTTGGACTATAGATTTTAAATAAGCTGTAGATCTTAAATGGAAAGCAAAGATAATAAAGTTGAATATAGAGCTGGACCAAAAGCTAAAAGACATATATGTACATGTACATTAGAGCTTTATAAGTTTTAGTTCAATATAGAAGATACACACATCGACAACTATACCTGCAATATATAGCTTTGTTGTCAAATCTTTTTGTTCATTAGTCATTTTGCCAGGTCCCCTGCACCAGTAAAGCCACTTAGGAAAATTTGGTCAGTACGGTCTATTTCGTACAAAGTGCATTGAAAGCCAATGCATAGTATATTATAGAAGTCCCTGTCGCTAAGACTGAAAGCATTTTTGGGTAATTAAAATCATCATAATACTTATTGAGCTTGCTTAATTATCTGAAGTGACTTGTCACAGAGGAACGAATTAGGCATCTCACGGTCGTCCCAACTTTGTACAAGGTAAGCACTCCTGTTGCAATGTTGGGTGAACAGCCGAACTCCTTGGAGGATAGAGCTCGCAATTGCTGGTTCGTATCTCTCAATGATATGTATCGAGCTTGTCAACTTGAAGGTCGAATCACAGTGGCTTCAGGCGGTAGGGATCTGTGAAAACTCCGAGCATCAACTGAGAGTAATTCATCTCCAATTATTCAACTCCTCGTTCAATCGTAAATACTCTTTCTTACTGAAAGAATGACCACACTGTATAGTAAATATTCTATCATATTGTGTGATAATGTGGAGAACACAACAATCTGTCAAGGTAGAGCAGTTCTGTTGCAGCTAGGTCTACACAGATATGCAGCGTTGCGGCATCTAAACTCGTATATTGATTGAAATGCTGCTGTATACCTTCCTCAAACCATGTCAAAACTACAATTTATATGTAATCTTTGTAAACTCCTTTACTGACTTGTCAGGCCACGTTATTCCGACATACCGTACTCATATTCTTCGTCGCAGTCGGTACGCGCTTAAAACAACCATCAGAAGAGTTCGCCGATATTTCCTTTGGCTATTGTACATACTCCTGTCAATTCCTATCACTGTTAATAACATTAATAATCAATAATCGGATAGCAGTGGTATTACTATTTCGAGCTTTTTGTCGTCGCCCCCATCATTCGTAAGGATACATGAGAACGCGGCGAACATGGGGCCCAACCTGCAGCGAGAATCGAAATCGAAGCCAGTCAGCCTGAAGGCGGCGACACATGCTGATTCCTTTTTATCGGTAGGCCATATAGGAGCCATGCAAATCGCCACCAGTAGCGCCAGAGCCGTGAAAGCAGATCACTTGCCATTGGCCCGGCAACGGGAATCTATTTTGGGCATCGTGTTGTATTCATTATCGATCAAAAAGATCAATCACCAATACGCGACGCTTGACGGATTGTATTTGATGGCACCGCCAGAGAAGGTTATCGATAGTAGCAGATCCTCGAAGACCCGGAGGAAGAGCTCTCGTCCGCTTTCTTTTCAGTATCCCTGTCGTACGTAGGGGTTCCGCTCTTCTCCATGCAGGATGAGTTTTTCTGCCCTTTATAGCACTTTACGCGATGTCCCAGTCAACAACTGTCGATATGCTGCACGGTAGCGGAGCCTCGTTGGATTTCAGTTGTACGACGCCAAAACCAAGCGGGATCGTTCCGTTTAAAGCGGGTGTCTGTTCCACAAAATAGACTAAGCAGTTAAGAATAACAATGGTTCTAGTGTATGTGGTATTAAATCGCCTAGGTCGTACACACACATTTGCTTAAATGATTTTTTGAAAGGGATACGTTTGCTTATTCAAATCTAAGTACGCCTGTTTCTCACCAGGCCTACGTACCCTACTCTAGTGGTGGAGGTAACTGGTTTTGAAGTTTTCGAGTATTACGGGTTCACCAGATATTGATAAATTTATTTGGATCAATTTAATATATTACAGTTGACATAAGGTTATGTTTTCCAAGTCCACGCTCTTTCAATAAAATGAGTACACCTTTTTACCGGTTGCATTGCTCCGAAAATTTTCTTAATGCAATAAATCAGCCCCTCCAATTCAGATTTCAGAATATTTCTAACCGACTAAGCATGTTACTTAGTCGTAAATCGTAATGTTAAAGTATAGTGAGGTGAGTACAGACGGTATAGATGTATAAAAAAACCATGTGAACTTTCTACAGTACGCTGTGAATCTGATGGAAGTGTTTATAAGAAGTTAACCCTGCCAACTCGAAGACAACTAGATATGCAATTAAAAATTCTTTAACAACTCTCTGCGTGTTTTATCTACTGCTGACTTTAACTTAGTACCTTTCAAGGTTTCAAAGCAAGAAGTAACCGTACCATAAATTGAGTGCCCCTAAATGCCTAGTAGACAACTGTACATGCGTAGTCAACTATTCTCAGCATAAATTAGAACCTAGAAGAGTCTAGGTGCAACTGAAAGCTTTCCTTCCACTCTGAGCGACTCCGGCTCCGAACTGCCATGAATGTGTAATGTAACCAGCACTATACAGCTGAAGAAGTATTCACATCCGGTCGTTCAAAAGCCTTAGACGAATGGTTGTAGATCTTATCACATTTCTACAGACTGCTCATGCCGCTACAAGTTTGCAACCCGTTTGAAAGTCTGGACAACGGTGCGTTTTCTTTCAGTCGTCACCGCTATCGTGACGTTTTATGTCTGCCTAATGTAAGACGGAACTATCGAAGCGTATTTACATACGCTGGTTGAGTCGTTGCTTATGATGTGCGCACCAACGCGCGTAAACATAGTATATATTAGTAGCAATCTCGTTTCAGTTGTCAATTAACTTAAAACCAGCATTAGCTAACACTGCTGGAAATATATGAGTAGCGTGTAAATCTATATATATGAGTGTGTGTGACTAAAGGCACCACTACGCATTTTTTATGTAATAGATTAGAGCTTCGTAACCATGCCGGCGTAAAGCTGTAACACACTAATGCGCGCTCATATCATACTACAAAATTTTAGAATAATACTGATAGAACTGATGGAGAAATAAGTAAACGACATTTTCAACTTTAAAAAATGAATTACAACCATATTTCGTCGTCACGTGGCTAAACATACACATTGTGATTTTTTTAATTATTTAATTTTAAAATAAAAAATATTTATATTTTCTGTCTATATGTTGTGTAAAATTTGAGTTTTTGTGTATGTCCCATAAAGGTGGGAAGACCTGATCCGCCCAGGACTAGACTTTAACGAAATTTAATGGCTGATCCTGACAGACCTTACTATGGTGTTGCACCATAGGCCGCTAGTGTGTGAAGTGGGAACAAATTTATTTTTCTAAAATATTTCCTAAAGAAATACCTATTTTTATTACCTCAACTCTGTTGTCTCTTAATATACTTTAAGCACTCATTTCTGCTTTTTGCTGCGCGTATTAGATTCACCAAGTTATATGTTGGTCTGTGGTATCTGTGAAGTAGTTCAATTCGCCTAAATTACGAATCGAATAACTTTATACTTTTGTTATCTGTACAAATGTAAATATGACACTAATCGGAGTCCTTTAATTTGTGTAATAAACTTTTATAACCCTTTGACAAGACGAGTTTCATGCCTTCCCATATATATTTGTATATATATATATATATATATATATATATATATATACACATACATTTTT
>MNPL01017353.1:6952-19354 GCA_002081605.1 Tropilaelaps mercedesae | reverse complement strand
TATATATATATATATATATATATATATATATATATATATCGTATAGCGAACACATACTATAATTGTATATGTAGTTTCTTCGCCGCATTCACATATAATTTTCACGTGCCATAAATACGCAATCGATACTTGTGTATACTCGTAACACGGGAATATCCTTATACACATATAAGATCTCGCAGCCTTGCAGTAACATCAGCGTCACCGAATACCGTTCTTCACCAATTACCATCAATTGTTCCCATAAAACGGAGCATTTATCGATTCAGAAACATACATACACACAAGCACAGTTGTATATAAAATCAGAGCATATTCCTACACGTTTCTCGTTTGTGTCGCCAACCTTTTAAAATCGATTTTGCATCGTTGTCCAAGCGAGTTCTTGTGAAGGCGCTTCGTAGTAGTAGTCTGATACACTGTTGATAGACACATATTCAGATTGACTCTGTTCTATTTACCAATAAGAGTAACCTTCTCGGTTTGCTTGACTTCAGCGCAGCATTTCTGCGCCACTCGGTGTGGGCAAGATCAAAGACTACAGCGTATTCCCTTCTGTTTAGTTCCTTATTTCCCGGTTTTACTGTCTAAACATTTTGTAATTTCTTAACAACTTGTCATCCATCCCACGATCGAAAATTTTCGATTCGCTTCGCTTCGGTCAATGCACCCTCAGTGAATATGTCGAACCCATATATCTATACATGAACAAAGCTGCTAGACAAAGCAGCACAAGACATCACTTATGCATCCACGAAGTTACATTTACTGCACAGACATCTATACGATAGCCATCATATTACACTATGAATTTACATTCTTTATGTATGCACCCTTGGGTAGTATCTGTAATCCATGGTTGAGCTAACTTGTTTGCAAGCCCACCGTCCGATGACATGCCTGTAGCCGGCCATGTAACGTTGACCCCCAACCTATTTTCAATTTAGCTAACCCATTCATAATGATAGTAATAATATATATGTTATTTTAATAATAATAATAATAATAATAATAATAATAATAATAATAATAATAATAATAATAATAAAATATCACATGTGGCGCTACTGACAGCAACAACAAAAACAACAAGAACGGTGGCAGTGATGAAGATGATGAAGACCTTCTCCCTCGAAGACGACGAAGCAGGAGATGGAGATCTTCTCGTTACTGCTGCACTTGTTGCTGCGTCCGCGACTGCTGAATAGTTCGCGCGTATCGTTTTATATCGGCCTAGAATTTCTTCCGGCAGATTATGTTAAACCGGTGTTTACTAGGATTGACATTCAACTCTACCCCCACCCAACATAGCCAGTTCGTCTGATTGCATCTACATGTCCAAAAATGTAAGACGAAAATTTAGTTGATCGGCATGCAGCGATTCTACCAGGCATCAAAGCCTAACAATATTTGGACAGAAGTCCACCCTCAACGACTTTTTTGTCTACAATGCCTTCCACACGCGATAGTCGAAACCATACGAGTGCAGAGAATGACACCAGAATACGCAAATGTAGAGCAGATCCGTTGTCTGCGGACCTTTTTGTCACTTTTTTTAGGTTAAAAGGCGATCGGCTTTGTGTGGGGGGGTTCTTTAGGCTAGCAAGCCGTCGTACGATTGTTCCCACCATGTAGAGGTATGTAGACACGACCGTTAGCCGCGGCTTGAATAGTACCGTTCTGGCTAGCTGTCAGAACTTTTCCACCAACACCCTTCATAGCAACGTTGTTTGGTACGATAGGCGGTAGACCGGGAAAAGAGGTGAAACCGGAGTTTTGTGACGCTCGTGATGGCGCCTGAACGGACGGTTCTGTGTCGCCGCTAAGCAGAGGTACCGAGGGGCTTTTCTTGCTCCCATAGTCACTGTTGTTATGCTTCGGCAGCGACGAGATCGGTGTGTTCTTGGTCCGCTGATGTCGTTCACTGTAATCTGAGTTCTCTCCACCGCTCTCCTCACCTTCACCGTCTGAGATAACGTCGTCGGAAATGTAAAGATTGTTCTCCTCATCGAGGTCGCCACCTATACCGTGTGCTGTATTACAACCTCGGAGAGTTTTATCGTCGCGTATTGCCGCAAACCCGACTTTATGTGACGGCTGTGCGACCAGCGGCGTACCTTCCCCTGACGTGCCTGGCCGATCGTCGAGACATTCATCCTGACACTTTCCTTTACGGAACGTTGTTGTGAAAAATGAACGCTCTCGGAATTTCTCGTGGGTGTCTTCCAGTAGCATATCCACAATATCCGTGAACTGAGGTCGCGTGTTCGGGTTATAGTGCCAGCACAACGTCATAATCTTGTACAGCTTGTCAGGACAATGTTCGGGTCGTTCCATAATGTGACGTGAAATGACCCATTTTAGAACTTGATCATTAGATAAGCCTTGGTATGGCATAGTAGCCAAGGTTACCATTTCCCATAGCACAACCCCATAACTCCATACGTCACCCTGTGTTGTAAACACGCCGTCTTGGAGTGATTCGGGACTCATCCAGCGAACTGGAAGCAGACCTTTACCACCCTTGCGGTAATAGTCGGTCTCGTATATGTCGCGGGTCATGCCGAAGTCGCCAATTTTAACCGTCAGGTCACTGGCGACCATGCAGTTCCGAGCCGCCAAGTCACGATGAACATATTTGAGAGATGCCAAATAAGCCATGCCATCGGCTATCTCAGCTGCCATCTGGACTACTTGCCGATAGGTAGGAGGATCGCTCTTGGGAGGCTCATCTTGATCAGGTCGATGCGACCGTAAAAAGCTCTTTAGATCTCCATTTGACATCAGTTCCATGACAACGTAAACGGGCTGGCCTTTGCTAACAACACCCAGCAACTTGACAACATGGTATGAATCGAAACGCTTCATTGTTGTAGCTTCCTGTAAAAATTCGTTTCGTTTGTTGACCTGGGCGCCTTCGTTCACGGTTTTGACAGCGCAATTCATCTCGGGTTTACCTGCCAAGTCAAACACTATTCCTTGGTACACCATTCCAAATGAGCCCTGACCGAGTTCATTGAGCAGCTTGATCTTCTCACGCGCAACCTCCCAATCATCGGGCTCGTACGGGGTAGTCATGTACTCCGGATTCATTGAGGCATAATGTACAGTATCAGGAACATTACTGCTTAATCTGAGAACCGCACATAGAATTAAATAGACAACGTGTTTCATTAGTGATAGTGGTTATTAATTACAGAGCGTTTGCCCGAGTTATATATATATATATTGCTCAATCGTTAATATTACTTACTTTTTCTTGGTGTAGTGGACAACGGCAAAGAAAGCTACACTGAACACAACAAGGAGGATGATAGCAATTGAGATGAACAGTGTAATGTACCGCTGCTCCTCGGTTGTGTCGCGCACGTAGAAGCTTTCGGGTCGAGTCCAATTGCCAGCGCCGGCCAAACTTGTAGCGCGCACTCGGAAGGAATAGTTTCCGGTTCCTAAGCTATGAAGAACACGGCCGCGTGATGCGTTGTAGTGTTTGTGGTCAATGCAAATTTTCGTTGGTATTGCCTACCGAATCGAGCGAGTTTAAAAATAAGAAATGATAAATATGATTTCGGTTCGTGGTATCACATGGACAAGATATGAGTGTCTGTATGCAGGTCATAAGTGAAACCAGATCTCAGATTGTGTGAAACTTTCACTACCGATTAGACTACGGCATTAGTCTTCCAGGATCTAGTTAGTTTTTTAAGGGCCTTAATAAGCAATCTACGGAAATTAAGGAAATACACCGAACATATGGTCATCGCTTATTATTCAGTTAGGTGTTCTAACGCAGGAAGCTCCAAAACAATATTTGCTTGTTAGACCGACTGACTTGTTTCATTGACAACCGCTACTATAATCGGAATGCAATCCTTACCCCATCGACATCCCGTGTGTATTCGAGTGTATAGCTGACAATGAAGGCATTCGGGTCGGGCGGAGGGTCCCAAGTGACATGGACGCCTCCTTCGGCAAAGGCTGCGACATTACTTCCACTACTTCCTTCCATTGTTCCGTTTCCACCGATGGCTGCAATTCCCTGCTGCTCAACTCGCAAACTTGAAGTTTTGACGTCATCTGCGCCCCGTAACTTATGGGTGCGCTGGACAATGCGTTGCGGTTTAGAACAACACATGCTTGTTTTTTGACCATCAATTATACGTTCTGCGTCAAGTTCACATGCCGCAAGTCCATCTTCAGCCATATCTTTCTTATCATGGCAGGCTACGACCTGGAACCAGAAGGCAACGAGGCATAGATATGTGAAACAACCGAAGGCCATGTAAAGAAAGAATTAGAGCTGTAATTTGTCTAAGACAGAAAATGTTTCAATACCTGTTTTAGAAAGTACAAAAGTAAACAATGACGAACCTCTATTATATAGTTTGTAAAGTGCTTCAGTGAGGAGACAGAATGCCGGTTTCCCGGAACCCAATGACAGAAGCCATCCTTGTCGTCTCTACTGCTGCAATTTTTGTAATGTTTCGGGATATTACCCCAGTTGTCATCTTCCAACTTCCTAATAGCGTTCATTATATCCGGGTTGGCCGATGATACGGTCGTTGTGCGGTCTTCGAGTCCGTTAACGCGCAGGCCATCGTTGTCAGTACTAACATCGCGTTTCGATTTCATTTTTTTCGAGTTACGTTTGCGGAAGATCAAATCGTGGAGTGTGTCCTCGAATTCCATTGCCTCCTGTTTCTCTTGAAGGCTTAACGTTTTCTTCAAGCGCCCATCGCATTTGCATTTGGTACAATCAGTTACCCCACTCGTACCATTGCTCTTGGCAACCTTCGACGCCACTGGCGGATTTGTCGTATAGACTAAACCTGTATAAAAATAACAACAAGAAAACAGATATTAGTAAGGTTAGCATCGAAAAATGGCATCAATTTATTATCGAAAATGAAACTGTTTCGCAGACACTTTCTCTGCATATGTGATTGATAGGAAACTCATATAGCTGCTGGTTTCATTCGTATAATGGAGATGTCGTATAGCTAACATACGGACAAGCTCGCTAGGTAGGGGGTTTGTATCTAAGATAATTTTTCACATTTCTAAAAGCAATTGCACAAACTATTTCTGACGCTTTTGTCTACTTACGATTATCTGTGCAGAAATCACGACGAGTCATATAGACATCAATATCTTGTTGGACCAACCCGACGACAAGATACCATTCTACGACGCCGTTCGGCTTATCCGGAGGATCCCATCGAATATCCATTTGATTGGGTGTCTTGGGATCGGCGACGATCTTTCTTGGAGGGCCAGGCGTCGCCATCTTGGTTCGGAAGTATTGAATATGTGATTGGGCAGTCTTGCTTGCCTCCCACAACATTTCTGTTTTAACATACACAGCGTAGCGCGCATACGGTTCAAGGTCCTCCAAATGAATTTCATGCTTGTCCAATTCGGGACGTGCAGCATTTTGGTCCTTGTATGCAGTTGACCAATCGTCTGAGCCGCATGCGTCTCGACCATCAAACACCGTCACGTTGACGTCGTCAGCCCTGTAACGGATAAATGCAGTACGGCCAACCTAAATATTGATACAGTTACAACGGAGAATATATCTCGGAAATAATTGCATTAATATTTAATATTGAAACGAAAAAGATATCGTAGCTGCCTACTCTAGAGATTTCTATAAAAATAAAAGATTTGACAAGAAACACACATTGAGAGCTGTGTGAATGTAAGAATTTCGAATTTCTGTAACGCAAAAACCACTTACACTCTTGCGTAGAAGACCGTATAGGTGTGCAGGTGTCGGTGATCTTCTAATAATTTCTCAATCACCGGGTCCCATTCGACAGTACATTTCGTAGACTGAATGTCCTTAACCTTCATTTTCAGCTCGATCATGTCACAAGGCATCCGGTCGCCATTGGTTTGACGGCTAACATCCTGGTCCTTCAACTCGAGTTTCGCTAGGCCAGAGTTATTCTTAAACGTTACAATCGTTTTGTAGCATAACTTTTGATTATGATGAAAGTACAATTTTCCACTCTTAATGGTGAAATTTTCCTTGGTGTCCCAATCCCAGAACTCCTGCAAATTGGCATTGTCTTGCACCATAACCGAGTAGTTTGAATACTGCGATCGCCCATGAATGATGCGTAGGTTCCTAAAAAAACCCAGCGAAATCAAAGAGGGTGTTCTAGCTACTTTGAGATAGCCATAGATCTCTTCAATGCTACCCAAGTTTTCTTCAAGCACAGTGGACACTCCGACGCCCGAGGTGATTTCGAGAACAAGCGATGTGTTGACGATGGTACAACCCTTAAGCGCTCTCGTATGATGGATCGATTTGATTGGTCGGCTTGCCGCACATATGTGCGGACAGCGGCCTTTGCATTTTACACACTCGCTAGAATCATCCACATTCTCTATGTAACCTGCGGGACACTTCGGCAAGCATTCCGCGTGCGCTGTACCGTTAAATGGTTTATATCTTGGGCTGTCGTCCTTGACCTTGTACATCCTGCAATCCTGCTCACTTACGCATCGGCGACCATTAAGCTGCAACCAAATAAAACAGAACCACAGGGAAAAGAATGAATTGACCTACATGTGTAGATCCGTAAACAACTGTCGACCCTGTCGTGATAACACCACCTGGCTACGCTATGAAGAATCACACGTAAAGACTGGTATACGCACAACAAGCTCACCTTCTACATTCTTTAAAATTGTAGCTCATCTTCTCAAGAGCATACATGCTCGTTGAGCTGCGCCGACTTGGCCCGGTGAAACACTCCATGAAATAGGAATGTACGCCTCAAATAAAAACGTTGCAAGAAGATGATAATCAAACAGCTTTGAGATAATGATTCGTCAAAATTGACATATGTGTGTCTTTGCCATAAAGGTGTTGGACGAAGTTAGTAAATATGGTATGAGAATATCTTATATTTGATTTTTAGGTACTCATAAAATCCCACATAAAATCTAACATGTGTGTAAAAGTAATGCTTCAGGTGAAATATTTGAATTAGGGATGAAGAAGGTAGAAAAAAGAACGATCTACGGGAACAGACAAACAGACATTTGATGTAAAAAAACTAAAATTCCGTAAATGCTTCTACAACCCTATAACTTCAGTGTTCTAGAGGGCTACTTACGGCATAAGAGTTGCTAGGGCATCTATCCACGCATCTGCCGTTAAAGGTATACTTTTCGCACACGTAGCAATCCTGCGTGCCATTCGGACTTGAACAGCCACCGAGGCACTGCTTTTCGCAGCATGTCTTCATATCATCCATACAAGTTCCATTCTGATTCGCACATGAGCATACTGTACAGTGGAAAATACAGGCGCGTAAACAAATAGATATTAAAAAAGTTAGGTAAAAACAATTTCACATTTGATGTTACTCAGGAAAAAGGTTAGACACATCTAAATTGAGAAGGCAGCACGGAATATGATTAAACTAGCTAAAGAGAAAAACTCAATGAAACTTTGGCATGAATTAACAGGGTAAGGGTATCCTACCTTGTCATTTGTAAGGCTTCTTAACCTCTACCAAGACGCCTAAAACAATCACTAAATTTCTCCTGAAAAGTGTCAGATACTTGCTCGCACATATCCAATACTTGACAAATTAAACTATAGAAAGAACCTAGGTGTTAAGGCTTGGCTTTAATTTTTTCTGTCATATGAGCGGTGCTTAACCTATGATTTTTGATACTCAGCTATTCGACCATATTTGTCTATCCAAAACCATTTAGACGTTACTGGCCACGTTCCATGAAAAATAATAGTAGGAATATTACATGTGACTTAGCAGGTTTTATTATTTCAAATGTAAGACAAGAGCATTGTTACGTCTATTTGGGTTGTCCACGACCAAGATACCTTTTTGACAGGTTTCGTAATTCCAGCAAAGGTTCGAGCTTCCTGTGTTATCGGGTGGACAACTGCTTTGGCACCGAGGGCAGATAGTGGGATCACGGTTGTACATGTTGTAGATTTCCTGCCCCTGCGGATCTTGAGTGATCAGGGACCAATCTATGCTGTCGACATGGCACAATCGTTCATTTTTTTCGATTCGGACACCTCCACGCATGATGTGTGTCAAACTTTTTAGACCCAACTGCAACAGTGTAAATCGTCATAGAAATTGAAACTGATTAAATTTCAAACAACCAGAAAGGCATCAACAGACAAGAATGGTGACGAACATTAACATTAAAATTTCTAAAATGAAGTCTAGCTTTAATGTCTATAATTCTGGTGATGACGCTTATTGTTATTATCATTTTATATTATTCTTTCCTGTGATTAAATAGCCCATATTCGCCTTTAATTTGGGTAAATTAAAATTACCATGCGGCTAGGAGTACCTAGTGTATACGCCGAACCATTTTGCGCTTATCGTATCACTTACCGTTGTCATAAGCGGATTTTCGTAGATAATTAGCGCGTAATGACCTACGAAGAGATTCATACCACGGATTACTGCGAGATTTGGAAAGAGTCGGGTCATGTTGTTCAGGTGCGAGCGAAAGACGATAACATAGCCTGTAATTTCGCGTAGCTCTGGGAAGCTATAATTGAGCGTGTCGGGTATATCAGGCTCTTGTGGGTTTCGGTAATGAAGCACAGCAATGACGAGGTTTCCCTCTATGACGCTACAATTCCGAAGCTGCTCAAAGTTTGCTGGGTTATTTCTGATCTCAACCGTTTGGCAAACTGAAAATGGTTGAAAAATAAACGTAAACAACGGTTAGGCTTTTTTATTGTGGACTACACAAATGCAGCACAATATGACTAAGTAATATACAAACTGAGAAACCTATCCAAACGATACCAGATTCGTCAGATCAAGGGGTAAGAAATCAAGTCATTTATATCGATCTTGACCGAGTAACTTCACCGAGTGTTTACGCTAGATCTGCACAAGTATTTAGTTGTCAATAGTTTGTAGGAGATATTTCGACATCTAAACTCGAAATAAAGCTATTGATGAAATTCTGATATAAATTAAGTTGGTGTAATTTTGTTCGTTGAAACGCTTACATGACAAAATGCGCCGAAAAGGGTGATATGCAATACGAATGTTGTATGAATGTTATAGACATGACAAAAAGATGCGACGGCCTCACCAATCAACACTGATCTCTCCATAAGAGAAGATTCGTTATACGATGGCTAACTAAACACCGTTCGTATCGATTTGCCCAGCCAATGTTGTGGGACCTCTCTTTGGACGGAAGCGTTTAGAATGATGAAAAGTATTTACTACTTTGTATGTTCATGGTAGTGATTTTTCGCTCATTATGAAAAAGAAGATATACAACTTATCATAATTACGTCACTGATTTTAGTACAATCGGTGGATCATGTATCTAGAAAAGTAATTTATATTATTGGCAAGCTAATAAACTTTCCTATATCAACAAATACCGATCATAACAGGAATTATGGCTAACACAACGACAATCAATGACTTTAGTAGTAAAAGATAGCTATTGGCCAGAAACTTGCTGTGACACCGCGTAGGAGTTAGAGGAGAATATTTTTATGTGTATATTGTATATGTACAAATGTATGTATGTGCGAGAAAAAAGGAAAGAATATGACGAATTAGTAATATTAAAACTACTGAATCCGAACCGGAACTGAGAAGTATCTAGTAGGGCAATTAGGATAGTTCTCATTTCCCCCTTTTCCGCGTTGTTCTGATATTAATAGAATAAAATACCCAGAAGTGACAACGGATGGGAGCCGTTCTCAGAAATCTAAGAATGGCTGTTCGGTTAATTGTTGCCAAAGGCGTGGCGTGCTGTCAGTGGCTCAGAATTTTCTCCACTATCACCACTGCCACTGCGTCATGGTCTCCCCATTTCTACAGCTGCAGCGTCATTGCCACTTTTCTCCACTATCACCACTGCCACTGCGTCATGGTCTCCCCATTTCTACAGCTGCAGCGTCATTGCCACTATTTCCGCACCTATTCCCTACTTATCCTTCCTTCGTTCACCAACCAGAATAATCTACAACTCCCAGCAGCGGTACAGTCAGCACCATTTTACCGCCCCACAGGCAGCCTCAACTTCAACACGAAAAGAGAGTAAAAAACATGTTTTTCCGTCTGTCCCTCATGCGTCATTGATTCTCTTTTCTCAAGAGAAACCTATACCTACCTCTGTTTAAGCAGTTACGTAACCAAATATTCATAAACCAACCGATGTATAGAAAGCCCCGCCAGGACCACAAGACAGATTACTGCGGCATTCTATTATATTTTATGATGTCATAGGTGCCATTTTCTACTCCTTGTCAAAAGATCCACGAAATGGAATACTCTACTAACTCAACCGAATCGACGTTAGCAGCGGAACGCATTATGTTCAAATAACAACAATGATTTTTAGAACATGACCGGGAACCACACGTGTCGTGACGGTAGTTACTATTAGTAATTCTCTGACCAGTGTCCCCCAAAACCAGTGTCCGCTTCCTCTACGATCTTGATTCCATCTATTATGGAAATATGATTGTCACAGTTACTTTTAACGAAAAGCCGGCGTTTGGTTTGCCTTCCAAGGTTCTCATTCTAATCAAATCCACGTTGCATTCTTACATCGAGCAGCACATTTATCCTCCTCCCCAACTCAGTCATCATTTACTCATTCTCCCACTTTCTTCCTTTATACATTTTCATTTCATTCTTCGTCCATTCAAACATTTACGGTTTATCCGAAACCGAGGTCGCCTACTTGAACAAGACTGGAACATTAATAAGTAAAACAAAGCCGGGTCAGGCAACTGCATATATCGTATGCATGTATGAATTGACTATGAACTTATCTGCTCATTTGCAAAGTCGGAACTGTACCTTTCAACCGTCACAGACTGAGCATATCTAAATTGCCGCAAGCTGGTAACAAGATCCTTTAACGAATTCCGATCACTGATTGGCCCATGCTTCCATTCGCATAATGTCCCAAACGAGGAAATAATCCAAAACGCCACGAACTTCTCGGACCAGTTTATTTCATTGCTCATCCTCCAATGTCCATACTTTCAATTCGCCGTATGTTATCTGGATGCAATGATGCAATCTAACTAACAGCCATTTCACCAGACGACCGCTCTGAAATGTTAAGCTGGTATTATTTAGTTCTTTTTTTGTCCATAGCAACAAGCGACTAGTCGCCCTAACCATTTGCGCCTGGCAACGGACGTTCCTTCTAGCAAGGTCGTACACTCCCTATTCCATGAAGTCCATCCATTCTCCGCCATCCTCTCAACCTCTCGCACTCCTGTTCCCCCACTAGGGGGAAATGGACTTGTTGCTGGACAGCCGACATTTGCGAGACTCTGATGTTACGAGATGAAACAATGTTAAGAGCGGGGTGCGCGATAGACGTGTTCGCGCCAATGACGGTTCGGCATAAGAATACACGCTATTGTCTATCTCCGCATTCGGTTTCCGTTTATAGTTAGGTTGGTATTCTCTATTACAGCAAACGCATGCCCTCGTTAACGCTTGACGACCTTGTTATTTTTCATTACATTGCTACGTCAATACGATGGCTGTATAACGCGGGAACCTTATTAGGCCGACAATCGTAGCGAAGGCTGAAGCAATAACGTTGATGTAAGGTCAGACGTACAGGGAAATAGACTGGCATCCCTTTCCGTTAAACAGACACGAGCTCGAATCTTAGCGGAACGGGTTGGTCAGATCAAAATCCTCAAAATCGCCCCAGCTGCCCTCCCTTAAATTTCACTTAAATTTCACTTGAAACCGGTTCGCAGCCTTCGGACAGTTCCACGCGTCGCAGCGTCCGTTTTATTGTACCGTCATCTCGCAGTGCTTGCTTCACTAGAAATGCTCCAGTATTGCGTCTCATAGGAGTACATCGGTTCGCACAGTTCGCTCCTACATTGTCTTCAAGTTGTCGATTTAAAGGTTTATGAAGGTTTCTATGAATTTATAGGAGGTTTATGAACGCCTTGTTAGACGCGCTCAGACATTAAGGTTTCAGTGCAACTACTTTTCTAATGCGGAATAACATTCAACCCAGCATTGTTGGAACGGCTCCGCTTTTAATCGCTACCGGTGAGTTGCATTTGCGTGCGCCTTTCGATCGGAGAAGATACGTAGGCGCACGGGTTCAATTCCCACCGTTGCATATTTACATTTATGGAATCCGTCTTACGAAATAATGCGAAAGTAGTACTGTGGACGTAAATGTTGGGTGACGGATAATCTTAA
Organism: Tropilaelaps mercedesae; assembly: GCA_002081605.1. Classification (NCBI taxonomy): domain Eukaryota; kingdom Metazoa; phylum Arthropoda; class Arachnida; order Mesostigmata; family Laelapidae; genus Tropilaelaps; species Tropilaelaps mercedesae. Next base: position 7,118 of record MNPL01017353.1, on the reverse strand, counting down.
AAGAAATACTAGATACTACTGGCCTGCCCTGCTTATGCATAACAGCACAGTGATTTCAGGTGTGGGAATGTTAGTTTGACAAAAGCAAGGCTAAGATACTTTCTTGCAGCATGATGAAATTAGAAATCGCCGCCGTCGTATAACGCCTACATAATCTCTAGTAAAT
>MNPL01017351.1:909-24294 GCA_002081605.1 Tropilaelaps mercedesae | reverse complement strand
TATATATATATATATATATATATATATAAGCACTTTAACAGAAAAAGGTCGGCGTATGAAAATCAGTCGTTATAGTTGAATACAGCCTGAATAAAGGCAGGAATACTTATGTATGCGTAACTGGTCGGAGAGCACCCGTACATATGGGGTACATCGATGGCCATAGCATTTACTGATAAAGGAAGGTCCAAGGAATCCGATCAACTGCAGTGCAGAAGCTGCGCTGGAATCCTACCTTTCTGATATAGGAAAACTGCGTTCGACGTAGTTACAGATTTTCGTTGGTAAAGGCTTCCGAATACATAACTTTAGCACCGGAAGGAAATTGCCCTGGTGGAAGCGCACTCGACCCCCTAGACCCCTCTATTGTCTCTGCTGACCAATTGCAGTGTCAGCCCATCTCTATTAGGAAGCGAATGCAGCCAGTTTTTGTTTTCTAAAGAACATATCGTGCTATTCGCTGTACGATCGGCATATCTTTTAGCCATGAAATTTGGAGTGTCTTGCGAAAACATACCAGCAGAAGCGACATCAATTCCATAACGCAAAAGGGACTGAGTCGGTTCAGGGTAGCAGAACAGGATATATCCTGTATTTGAATATGGATATCAGTCTAAACCGGAAACTAGTGATCAAATTTTCTCATTCTGGCTGCGTCGTCCGAAAACATTTTTTGAGCACTTGTTCTCTAGCACTTGCCTTATCCCTGGTCTCTCCTCTCTCTCTCTCTCTGTCTTCCCCTATCTATGCCTCCCTTTTTCAGTCTGTCTATGTACAATGAATTTCTTAGGCGGTACACTAGAAATATCTCAGTGGCCCAGATCGCTATGCCGCTTTCTCCTCACTACCTCCCAGTTCCCCTTTTCTTCTGTCATGCTACATGCGAGTTTTAGCCTCGACAGCTGGATTCTACCTGTCCCCTCAAGTCCTGCAAGGGAACGCCTGCAAATAGATACACCTCTAGCGATTAGACGAAGTAGGCAGAGTACATTTGCGTCGGATGCTAGGCGAACATGCATAACCAAACCAACAAAGATCACATTTCCTTTGTACTACTAGCAAACATCGTGCTAGCACAGGCAATGTCCCATGTTAGCGTAATTCTATAATACTTTATCATGCCTAGATTATGGAGCTGTATTTACATTCGGGAAGATCGGTCTGGAGGAAACAGCAGTTGGTGAGCATGTTGTAAAGAAGCTAGGCTTTTCACAAAAATTGATAACGCGGCTGGGAATCGCGGCTCGAACAAAGCATACGTGATCGCACAGGTTCTCTTTACCGTCCATTCAAATCGGATGGCTGTAGGTAAAAATAAGCCGTGATTCGTATTGCTGGGCTTCGACAATTTTCGTCACAGCAGTCGCTTCACGGGTCTGATTTGGCTCACTACCTCACCCCCCCCGAAGCAAATTGCATCGATGTATCATAATGTTATTGTGCACGATATTCGACGTCACTCGGGTAATGTCTGTTTCCTTTTAGGCCTATTACTGACATCCCTACATGGTGCTGGAATTCAGACGCAGATAGGAAATTCTGTCTGCGTATTGCATTATCGGCGTACATTTGGCGGGCGGTTACGCTCATGGACGTCGTCAATTAGCATGCGTCCGTTGATCGGAAAGAGGTTCGGACTCCTTCCGTTAAACAGAGAGCCTTCTTGTAGTCCTTCTCCTGCTTGGATGTACAAGCGGAGTCATATATACATGGGTCATTTTGCTATATAAAAACACGGAGCGGTCCCACTGCTTTCGGAAGTCACTGGCGGATTAACGAAATGAGCGACGGCGGCAGTAGACGTACGCATAGCAATCCCATTTCGAATTAGTTACCGTCGGCCAAGCAGTGCGAGCGCTTAGTCAACGACGCTAACAACTTGTAGTTATTTTTGTCATTCCTGTTGACGGCTCGCAGCTCCGTATAAAAACACTTGACGTGACGCCTACAATATTTTTCAAGAATTGGTATTTGCATTCTGGAGTAATCAACGTTTGGCATCTGACGTTAATGACCACGAACAGAACTGTCGACTACGAGCGTATCGAGTTGATTCACAAAAAGGCACAGCTACAACAGCAAATCGCTCGATAAAACGAGCCAATCGTATAGCGTACGATGGATAAAAGGCACACGCCGCTAATCTTTTATCACCTAAAACAGATAAACACGGCTCAGTGTCTAAGTTTTAGGTCAATTCCTAATGCCGCCATTTTAGGACCAACAGGTCTTCCTTGCATTGCCATTAGGTGAGGCTCGAAGACAAAGGCCCCCAAGCCAGAACAACCATTACCAGAAAGGCAGTTGTTATTGTGACTGCATCTGGCTATCCAAAGTTCTGCGCTGCTTGACAAGTCTCTAACACAATGCATTTTCCATACTACAGAATAATCAGACGCTACCCATGCGTTTTAGCCACCTATCTGCTCGAAATTGGTGTTCTGAATTCACGCTGTTGAATGACTATGACAGTTCGATCGAAGCCACTTCTGCTGGGCCGGGTTTACCTCACAACGTTTCTACCCTTCAGACCATTCCATGCGCTTGCAGGTTGTCGCGTCGGGCGTTTACTAGGCCAGACCATATTAACTATAATTAGCTATTGGTCAAGCCATGTCAACTAGCAAAAAGGCATCGTTACACCCTGCCCTTGCGGCATACAGACGGATTACTAAATCAAGGAGGCATTTTCAAAATACGCACCTTTTTTCCCGTTACTACTGTCCTAAACAATCTCGTCACGGTCTCGATCGCAGAAGTAATCCTGAAAAAATGAAGCGGGTAAATGTTACGAGAAATCGTGGTCTGGTAAACTTTGTTAGCTTAAGAATGGCCGCTTGAATAACGCGCATCCATTGTGTTGCCTTGGCTCTACGAGATATCTGAGGGATTAGGCGAAAGTGGGCTGAAGTGATATTGAAGATTCGCGTCGTCTCCCGTCCCTACGTCCCACCAGATGGCTCAAAGCCGGTTTTTCTTTGACCTACTACATTGTAATGATGGCGTAGTATCATGTAAATTTATCTACAAACCTTCGCCGAACACAAGCACAGATACTTCGTTCGGCGTGATAAGTTGGCGACCTTTCACGTGTCAACCGCTGGCAGAGATCCGGCGCCTGTCATGCCACTGTCTCGTGTAGCCTATGCCAGAAACGCTTGTTTGTCAATCTCTTGTGAAATGTCTCTGGCGCGAACGCCGCCGGCTATCCTAAACTATATGACAAAGTTAATTTTAAATTTCCCGTGCGAAGTCGACGTCGTCAGTTACATGAAGTCGAAGAAGATTCGTCTGCACGTTCGGGTAGTCTGGAGGCAATATCCTAAAAAAAAAAAACTATTGCTTATTCTACCCTTGGAAAAACGCTTGTCTCGGTTCTCTTGATATCCGCGCATATAGCAATGGCAATAAAAGCCAGCCGTCAATGCGAACGTGACACCATGGACATAAGCTGTTAACTGGTAGTCGACACTGTAGAGAAAGAATAGAACCAAAGCGAATGCTTCGAGTTCTTTTCTGCTGGCTTAACAAAAGTGAGTGAGATGACATTTAAATGTAGACTACCTTGGATGGCTCTAGATATTTGCTAGTGTCGAGCTCGGACCCAAGGGTGGCCGTTTACGGTTGTCTTTGGTAAAAAAAACGTTAGCTCCTTTTTCCGACGAGGATCAAACAGAACCATCGTAGAAGACAGCAATAATATATTTGTTATCTGAATGACTGCTTGCAGTCATTCAGTTTGTGTGTGAAACGTTTTTGCGTGCGTAATTAATTCCATCCAAGTAATTCAGCGATAGGTGGCATAGCGATGTATACAGAGATCAATTTGAAGATTTATTTTCGTTCATTTGTTCCTTTGCTTTCAAACATGTATGGTCATGAAAGCATAGCTTCTAATAATTAACAACAGCAGCAACAACAACAACAACAACAACAACCACAACAATAATAATAATTCTCAATAAAGAAAAAATTCAAACACACTGTTACAAATGGGCCTTTCAAATCCACAGTAAATAACACTAACCAAAAGAAATGCACAGATTTGACCTGTTGTAAAGCTTCAATTATTTAAAATTAAAAGCAGTTAAAAATAACGTCACCTGATCACGACAAGTTGACAGCTAAATACACTCGAAATTCAATATACTTCATAACTGCACTTGGGCATTCGGTAAAATTGCAGTATTTTGCACTCTATTGTGCCGGCTATCAGGATGACTTGCAGGAGCGATCCAGACACTCCGGACGAACCAGACTACCATTTTTTCGCCTACATTTCGCCTAAAAGTTAATGCTTTGATCAGATTCTGATCCGGCCCTGTTCGTAAGGGTCAGCGTTGGCACCAGTGAACAAAGAAAGCCGTCAAAGCTAGAGGACGTCTAAAGTAGTGGATCGTTAGCATACAGAAAAATATCACGAAACTCAGTTCCGTAATGACGCGAACACTCGCGTTAGTAAAGAAGTGGATGGATTTTCTGCAGGCTTTAATGAGTTGAGCAGCAGCTGCAAGAAAAAGTTGTTTCATGAACGAAACAGATTTTACTCATCTCGTGGGTGGAACGCCTCAGCCGGAAATACAGTTACTGAAGTTTTTCGCACCCAGCTGAACTTCTCAAGCCGTGCGGGGACTACTACGAGGGCGCTAGGCTTCCCCCAGAAGCCTTCTAGCCCACTTCGGGCTTGGGGGTGTTGAGGCGTGCCAGGATACTCAGTTGTCAAAGCTTTAGGCGTTGTCCGAGCGCAAGCGCAAGAATACACTCCACTCTATTATCCTCAGAGCGCTCAATCACGCCTGTCTGGTTGGGTCTTGGTGAGAAGGGTGTCAGCGTGTTGCTCTCACGAAAATGAATGCGAGTCAATGAATTCTGCATGGTAGGGACTCGGACGGATGGCTGAATGCGATGATGGGTGGTGAGGTGGCTTGCCAAACGTCGGCTACGTCGGGCTAGGTCGTATCTAATGACACCAGAGCCATTGATAGTCGACAAGAAAGACAACACGCATATTGATGCTCTAATGTGTCAGGTCTATTCACGGTTATAGCCTTCTAGTTCGTATTAAAGCCGAAATTAAATTCACACGCCTACGATCTAACCCGCAAGAGCTAATCGTATCCCGGTTGAGTAACTAACCGTTTTTTGTGTCCACACGGCGCTCCACATTCGTCTCCGACGTGTATTTCATATACAGCTTCAAAAGGGGCTTATCACCATCACAGTGATCAATGAGCAGGCAGAAGTCGTCGATTTCGTCAGCGTCGTCTTGGTACGTTCGTACTTGATACGAAGTACCAAGACGACGAAGTACCACTTCTGGTGCTACTGAAGCGGCGCGTTCGACCTCTTCGGTCAAGGTACTCCGAACGACGACGGAGACCTTACTGGGCCATGTAACCGATAAGCGGTCGGTATCAGACGAAATAATCTGAGCACTTCTGACCGATGATCCACGAGTCGGTCGCTTTGCCTATTAATTACATGGCGAGTTTTCGTTCGAAAAGGAGAAACACCGATGTCTAACAGTGGTTGTAGCTTTTCGTAGCCAGATGGCTATTACGACAGCGGTTGCTGTTAAAAAAATGGTCGTTCAGAAGTCTGCTGGGGAAGTTGCAAACACGTTTACTTATACGTAACATCAGTGCGAACTGATTATAATATCGTAGTTGTTTATTTATATATAATTTTAGATAATACGTTTCATGTATTTACCGGTGTTGTCCTTGGGAGCTAGTTCGCATTGAACAGCGGAAGCTGTTTATTTTGTGCCAAAAGTAGCTGCGCATAATTGCGGGTCTATTTGGAATAAATCCGCGATAAGTTTGCCGCGTTCTAAAACGGCGATTACACTGCATACTATGTAATACCATATTCAAGAATGGTACTTTATTTTTTCGGCCACTGAAACAAGCTTTAGGTGCAGGCAACCAAACGACGAGCAGTAATGGTGAGTGACACTCAGTTGATTAAAGAAACTAAGCCGGATACATTGTGCGTAAATCATATTCCAGTCGCTGTACATTGTGCAGTCAGAATAGAAGCGGCTCTGTGTCTGTCCTATATCCTGACGATGGCGTCGTGTAGTTAGTTCGTTAAGACCGATCTCATCGTACCTCACAAAATTGAAGGCAATACGACAAGCTCATGGCATGAGCCTCTGGACCGGCTGATGCGCTCGGATTAAACGCGCATTCTACAGTGTCGTCAGCAAATGCAAATTAGCATTCTGGTTAAGGGTCTCGCCGACACGATCTGCTTATTCGCATAAAACGTTGCTTCTTTTCGAAGCCATATATATTGAAAAGGAGGGAAGGAAAAATTGAATGCCCCCTGCCCATGGGCATAACGCAGATCTTTGGAACATCGTTTGGCGACGATCTCATCCTTTTATTGGCAGCAGCGGTGCTCAATGGCTTCTGACATTGGTGTTGCGGCTAAGTGGCAGGGCAAACTGAAAGGGGGAGGCTGCAATTTGTCGCCAGTTTGTCAACCACTCTCACATCTGATATCAGTGCGGAAGCTCTGCGTCACTCTACGTGCTCGTGCTCAAAGGCTTGAGACGCTAGCAAAACGCTGAGTGTTCGATCTTTCACAGTTAATCAATGTGCCCCGCGACAGCGCATGTGTGAATCGTTTTATGTGAATCCGTTGAAGGCACACCTCGGTGGGCTTCAGTAGATTTGTTGGACATATTCATCCGCTATCCAGCCACACCAAGGAGAATTGCCTGTTGCAGTGACGAAAGAAGCAACTCGGCGAAAAGTTCCACCTGGAATGGTTTGTCTGCGTAGAAGAGTCGAGAAAAATGCAATTTCGTCGAACTACGCCCCCAGTCCGACTTCACTCGCAAACAGTGTACGGCTTCTTGAAGTGAGCCTTAGAGCGTTTCGACTTCGTGAGGTTCCGTTGAATAACGCACGTGCACTATTTTTGCTGAGGTACATTCTACGATGCCGGGCACGCGTCATTTTCATGCCGATAGTATATGGTTCCCGCTTGTAAAGATGTTTATTCCTACGAGGGTCAAAAATGCCAATGTCGCTACAGCGTCTGTTACGCGAATCTGCAAAGTTCGCTCTTTGTGGGAGCCCGAAACGTCCTGCCCCAAAACACATGCCGAGAGAAATGATCTAGGCGAATTTACGACGCATAAACAAAAAAGGAGCCGCCGGAAGGGAGCTGGCACGGTGGATAAGGCCTGTATTTGGCTGTGCTTTCGAATTCGATTGTTTTTTGTGTCAAAGCTCACGCAGAGAACTAATAAGAGCGAATCTAGACCTTGTGATCAGCGCTGGAAATTGGTTCTCCTAGTTACATGTAGATGAACTAGAATGTGAGTTTGTAGATACTATCAAAGAGAATATATAAATGGGAAAATACCAAATCGGCAGAATTATATGGTTAGTGCTTGATCGGACCTATTCGCCCGATGATCGTGTTAGGTGGTCCCTATTAACTAGAGCGCAATATCGGACCAATAGATACTAATGTAAGGGATGTATATCCATGAAGGGTGAAGGACATATTGGTTAAACAATGTCTGTAGGAGCAGTGCGATTACCTAACCGCTTAGTGGAACGAACAGAGCGACAAACGCTTGCGACCTTGACCAATTTGGGTGAAGATCCAGATTGATAACTTCATCAATTAGTCTGTGAATACCGACAAGCCGAAATCACGAAACGCTTGTCGAGAGGGCAGCCGCTCTCGCTGACTAGGCTCAAATCATCCTTGACTGCGTTTCGCCTCCATTAAATTTGTTCGAGCAGGCTACACGCCTAACATTACATATCACTGTTGTACGACGTGGCACACAATTTTTCGATTGTGCTGCACACGGTCGACGGTCTCATAGAGTTCATGAGGACGCCGCGATTTTTATATGATGAATAGGGAATGACCTTTCCACATTGGCAATTTGTTCACGGGCTTATACAGATTTTCGACCAACTTTTCGGTATTCGATGGCAATAAACGCTTTCTAAGAAGATTTCCATCTAGCAAACCTCGTAGTTGAACGAAAGCAGGTTTAAACAACGGCCAACGCAGGAATGTGTGTAGGCCATTTCAACAAAACGCGCCAGTGACGTTTCCCTGTCAGAGCACCTAAATGCGTGCCCGCCGGCTGTAAATGCTCCGAAGCTCTAACTTTCCGATTTAGTCCCTCGGTAGGAAATAGGTGATCTTTGGCGGGAACAGAGAAAACGCGTCTGTAGGTCAGGCAAACGGGGGCAAATCCGCATTTTATGCGCGTAGAAACTTCGGATCTGCTATGCTCCACTGCGTCGTCTTCGTGGGCCTCGCATCCTAAGCTCGTCGCAGGGATGTTCCACCAGTGAGGCGTTGTCTGGTTGAATTAGTCGATACTGAATTTTTTTCACTGGGATAATCTCTCCGCCCTCCGTCTTTCCACCCAAAGATTTTATGGCGGCGCATTCAACGACTGTATCGCATGTGCAATTAAATCACCGTGTGTATTGATATGTGTTCAGAGATTTGCATCGGCAGCTGGCAGATTTTTCGAGCGCACCTTCACGGAGACAATTGACGCTTGGCAAGAATTTTCACGTTCGAAGAGCGTCACCGACACGGCGAAAAAGCATTAAGACGCTGCTGTACTTGTAAGTCCTGCACTCGTGCCGCGCTGGGAATTATTTGACAATGTACTGCTACTGTCGTTCAAATTGAACTAATCACTTTATTTCGACCGGTACCTTGCCCGAGGATGAGTCAGAGAGGAAAAAACGCTTCCCCAAAAAAAACGCCTATAAGACAATTTTCTCAGAAGCTCAGAAGAACGTATCTAAGAAGAAAGTGCGTCCTAATCGTAAGCTAACCCTTAATAGTAACATGGTTATTTGATTATGAAAATGTTCTCCCGTAGAGAATAGTTAATAGTTAACGAAGGGTAGGTAGTGCGTTGTAAACTAGATCCAATTCAGTCTCTACCTTTGCAGTGCGCAATCGCGAAAGCACAGTTTCTGTATGGCAGTACGTTTTATTCTTAGCACGTGACACCCCACGGACCGACTCAAGCCGTATTCTCACTAACCTAGTCACTGCGTCGGGATTGCTGTGACCTTAAATTTTAGTCGGCTACATAAACACGAGAGCATAACATACGTCCTAAAAATTATTGAGTATTAACATGGTAAATGAACGTAAGCAACTACATAACACGATTAGACATCTTCTAGATTTCGCCAATTACCTGACCAAGGTCATGTCAATTGGGGCAAACAGCTCCATCTGACAGTTATTCTCTTAGGAAATGCTATATCATACGTCTGAGTCTGTTATCCCTGTCGCTTTTGGGTTCTCGCTCAACGTAAACCAGGGCTTGCGCCCTTGAAACGATGGCCAACGATTCAACGCAGATCTCACAGCGCGATGGTGAGCGGTTGAAAGTTTTTCTCGTTTATTGCTTTGCCACGTCGAATTAAAGGCCATTTCTGCGATTCTCGAAGGCTTAGGGATACGGCACGCAAAGCCATCGTAGGACTTGTCAGAATCCCTTGTAAAAAGCCAGACTGTGGGGAAATACAGGCTAATTATCTTCGTAAGCTCAATAGGGCTTAACAGGGTTGCCGGCGTTTGGTTGAACCTACGATGATCCGACTAAGGTAATCGGTTAGGCGTTCTCCGAGTACAGCCTTGCACAGCAGCGCACAGCGAATGCTGGTAAACACATCATGGTCAAGGTTTAGCATTAACTACACGCATGTACCAAGCTTAATGCGCCGTTTTAACGTTCCATTTTTTGTTTAACTACAATGCATAACTAACGCGATGCACAAAGAAATTACTGAAGACCTTTTGCTGGAAATGTCGAATGTGATCTTGGCTTTTCTTCGCGAATTCGATTCCGCGAAGTCCGACAGTCTTCAAGGTATATCTGTGATGGTCAGAACGACCAGGCAGCTGATCACGAAACGGCTGATACGCGTAATACGCATGAAAATAATATATCCACCAAATCGGACTACTCATACGCGCTTTAGAGGTTCCCAGCGCATTGCGAGAAGCAGTGTTCGAGTTTCAGCAGTGTTGGGATCTCCGAAGAAGGTTGGCGGAAAGTATTCATTGGATAGGCCTGCCGCGACCCGATTTCGCCCCCGCCCGTCACGTCTTACGAGTCACGTAACGATGTCGGATATATTTTTCACTCGAATCCAAGCGTCGTCGTTTCAATCGTAGGATACAAAGAGAACTACGTCTTCAACTCGTACTGGTGTTAACCCCAAAATGTGACAGTTAGCTTGAGGCACGCGAGGCGTGCCAACAACTCTCTCATATTGCCAATGTGCGGAGTAGGATTCAAAAGATGAAGAACATGAAAGTGAAAAGTGGAAGACAAAAAGATGAAGTGTCCCGTTGGCGAGAAAGTCCACGAAATGTCGCTATACCCGCCTCCAGCCTCGTTGAGTGACGACGGTTGCCTATTCATAGGCTGTATCCGTCGGAAGTCGCAACCGAGCGGCAGTCAGCACCTCGAGTTGCCTGTAACGATGAGGTCAGATAATACCTCATCCTCAGGTAGAGCACAGAACGCACTAATCTCCCGCATAGTAACTTGTATATTTGCTAGGTCAGCTCACGCAGATGCTTTGCCGCCAAGTAGACAACGATGCGTCCGACAATACCGGAACGCGAGGCATCCGAAGAATGCTGTGGTGCCATTGGCACGTTGCTGCCGTCTATCTGCCAGAGGGACGCTTTGTCCGAGTGGGTGGTTACTAACTAATGCTAGACATGACCCCAGAAGAAATCGAGCCGAGGCCTCCTGGTTTCTCTTCACGTTCAAGGGTGGCTGGGAAGTTCCAACGAAGGTTTCTATGTCCCGGAGAGAAATAATGCTTTATAGATTAACGTCTCGCATTTGTCTTTTCCTTGAGAGAGTGACGGAGTTCGGGTTCGTGGCCGGTTGTCCATCTTGCTATTATATATAAATGTATATAAATATATATATATATATGTATATATATATATATATATACGGTCAGCGCTGAAGGTCAGCTTCGTTTTGAAGGAAGAGATTGTCCGTGGGAGCCAGCAACGGATTCGCATTCGATGCCTTCCAACGGCATTCGATTGTATTCCTTCCACTCAGACATCGTTTTCGCATCACGTTTGTATCGATCCCATTCGAAAGTCATCTGTGGTGACGAACGACGTAGCACTCGTCCGGTTTTCGAGCACCGTTAACACAGCTGTCTTTCGCAGACGAAGGATCGCGTTAGCAGCAGGGCATCGGCTGGACTCGATTCCATTTCCGATCAACTGCTGCAATCGCACAGGAGCAGGCGGCATCTGACGCCCGATGTCCGTCCGAATCCACTCCTAGAAATCCACTGAAATGGGTAGGACGCACGGAGTTCTCGGCGGCAGCTGAAGGCGGGGTCGTTTACTCACCGTAGGGGGTTTTTGTTGCTTCGACCCCCTTTCTAGGTTTTTGTATGCGATTTACGTAGACGTGATCTAATTCGCTTAAAGGTTTGGCCCTCTTGTTATTGTTAGGATATATCAAAAACACTGCAGTGGGCAAACTGCGCAAGCGTCTGGGGCGTTTTCCGAGGAGGTTGACAACACAATGAGCGGTACGGATTACTCGGAACAGTCCACGGGTGTAATTGAATAATTTTCAAAACGACGAAAAACTACGCCACGCGTTTTTTCCCTCAGGAAAAGCCCAGCCAGCAAATGAAGTCGTCCATGCGACATATTCGTAAGGCTTGTTTTTCTTTATAAGGCCAAACAAAATTGAAGACTACGCCATACCCGTGTTTTCGGTGTCGCCTCGCAGGGAGGATCACAACACAAATGCGTTCGTATCAGCATTTCGTACGTTATATTCACCGATTCTCCTCGAGGTTATGTAAACGCCATAGGCAAAACACTTTCCATGAACGCTATCTGTTCTTCGTACTTCGTTGAAAACTCGCCCACTCTTAGTAAGTACTCAGCGAGTCGCGAAAACTGACCGAGTTCAATCCAAAAATATGCAACACAGATTAGTCTGACGTACCTCGACGACCACTCTCCATAGTAGATTCCATAGACACAGCCGTAAACACTGCCGTACCGAAGTTGCTCGTCAAAACTGCTCGAAGCACCATTTTACGAAGAAATAACTTTACCAAACAGTTCACGGTCGGCCTGCGGTCGCGGCCAGTGTCGGCCAACGCGTGCAACCCCCGTTTACCGGCGAGAGCCGATGCACCCCCGATGCATAAAACCGTGACGCCAGGTTCATCGCACTTCGCTGGGTGGCGCACGAAAGTCAATTCCGAGATAGGCGACCGAGGTAAACCGAACTCGAGAGAAAGCGATACAAAGGAAGACACCAGAATAGCCCGTACGGGTTTGCAGTCGTTGTTGGGTCTCTCTATCCCGTCGCTTTCTCTTTCTCTCTCTATCTTTGTAGTCAATATCTATTTGTTTGGCCTAGGTGAGTGTAATCAAGTCGAGAATTGAACGTCTTCCGCTTAGCCCCGTAGTGCGGGAAACATGATGAATGTCCTCTGTAGATACCCGTGTAGACTGTCTACAGGAGTTGACTAATGGCGAAAGCCTGTAGTGGGGCCGGATTAAGGTCCCGGTGCCTTCCGGTTCAGGAATTCGTTACGCGTCTGAAGTTGCTATTCCGAAGGACGTGTTGTTTTTATTTCGCGAATATAGGCTTTCAGCCTCAGAGGTAGTCAGAGTACCAGAAAATCGCCAAAGGCCGCCTTTGCCGTGAGATTGCGTCAACACCTTTTTCACATAATGCGGGAAAATGTCAACTTTATCGGTTGAATGAGTGCGATTTCCGCATCCATTGCCAGTACTAATATCCGAGCCATGATAAACAAGTCAGATAGCAGTTACAGAATTGACTCGGAAAGTCTCAACAGGGTCCCCGTGCAGTCCCCATGCAGCCTTGATGTATCAGACCAATAGAGCGTACACGATCACCCGTGGGACTCAGCACAGAACCACCATAAGTTCCGACCCAGGTATCCTGAAGGGCGCAACAGGGTCGCCGTAAGGCAACATGTTGCGTCCCTAAGACGGGATACGGGCCTGAGATCTGGAAATGAAGGTGTATAAGTAAGTTTGGTCGGGACGGGCTCAGACGGCCCCGCTTTCAGCGACCGCGTCCATCAGAAGCAGTCAATACACCTTCATCCATTTAGGCGCAGATGAATAAAATTGCGGCCGACAGATACGTACGGCCTGTGCTCGCTTGACGTCGACTAGGGCGAGCCCAATGGGGTTTGGTGCATTAGTGTCCACGTTCTGACCAAAAGAGACCAGGTAGTTTGCACGAGTTCTACGCCTGCCCGCTTACACGTCGGTATTAGGGAGTTCGTCTGGTGAAACAATGCGAAGACAATGCCGTGAACGTTAAATGTTGGATATTCGTCAGTCCTGAAGAAGCATTTTGGTTTCGTCTCTAGAGGACATGGACCCGGAGGAAATGTTGGACAGAACACGTGTCTTTGTTTTTCTCAATAGATTCTCTGCAGATCGATGCCATGTAGCGAAATCATTTTCACCGTTTCTCAAAGTGTTGAACAATATTCCCGTGTTAAATGAGAAAAAAACAGGAAAAGATGATGAAAGGTGACGCATAGCTTCGCGAATTCGTACAAGACGCCCAAACTGTCTTCACAACGTACCGCATTCTCATCTCTACCTTCGCTGAATCAGGTAGAAGTAGCACAAAGTTCCTTTTACAAGGATAACGGCGCAAGATCGACAAAGAATACGGTAGTACAGGAATAGGTTCGGACTCCCTAGAGAAATTATGGCGCCACTACACGCCCCCGAGTCCTGGGCTATTTACTCTGTGCATTATCCTCTTTATATCCTCGCGCCCTTGGGCATGCCGTGGGAGAATTTGTCACGGCCTAGAAGCTAAACATACGAGTAAGTGCTGATTAAGAGGGGACCGGAAGTCAGATTGACTTCACACAAGGCGCTGGAACACAAGCAGACTAGCAGAATTTGTGATCAAGGGGCAACTCCTTACGCCGTACGGTGAAGCTTCCCCTTACAATTCAAGGCCTGATGTGGCAAATTCTTCCGAAAAGCGGAGCCCAGAGGCGTCGTCCTTTGATGACGGCTGTCATGTTAAATGGAATTACGACCAAGAGGAGGCACTCGAGAGATCTTTACAAATTACATGCAGATTGAACGGGCCGCCGAGCTGTTACAGGGTCGAATTGAAAAACGGTAGCAACGCTAAACGCCATCCAAGCTGGGTCAGTATCGATGTGAGGGAGCTGGCAGCGTCAACCTCGAGACGATCCATACAAAATAGCATGAGAACCAGACGCCGGTTATGCCGCCTACGAGAACGTCACGTACGATCCAAGGAAAGACCTGAGGAGTACCGGCAACGCCAGCAGCGATTTGGACGAGCGAAAGACGTTTCAGGAGCCACCCTGGCCCTTCCTTCGTCAGCCGACCCCCGCGCAGTTCAGCATCTCGCTAGAGATATATGGAAGCAAATGGCATTGGCCTGTAACCCCGCGTCGCGTCGATCAGCCGACAGTGCCTCGACGGCTGGGGTCAGCAGAAGTCACGCAGAGCACGTCACCGTTCGAAAAATGAAGAATATCTCTAAGATGTACTAGTTGATGGAGGCGTTGGCGCCGAAGTCGGCCAAGTCATAGCCATGCCATGTTACTTCAACGGTTGAAATCGCTCGAACAATGCCAAAAATCGAGCGTCGATTCACTTCCGATAGTCGCGCGTACACCCGTCGTATTTGACGATTGCTGTCATCGTTTTTAACTGTAGCATGCTTTTATTTTGGATTTAATTGTATGCAACACTTTGTCGTCTACATAATAGTTTGCACCCGAAGACTGAACGACACATCCGTCTCAATAAACAACCGTGCAAGCCTTTGGACACGAGCCATTTAACACACAGGAAGGAAGGAACTTCTCACGCGTATCGATCAATACTCCTTGAGCTTGACGCGGACGAAATGATCTCTGAACTCTCCGCAGAAACAGTAAATCGACGGAACGTCGAATATGCGGATGATAGGCTATCTATGAAGGCTTCATAGGCTATCTAAAGGATCGAGGTGGAAGGAAATAGCGAAGACCCTACGCGAAGATTGTTCTGTAAAATGTTCAGAGCGTCTAGTACGAAGAAAAATAGACAGAACGCTAAAGAGGGAGAGGGATTGAGCGATGAGTGAGTGGATAGATTGACCCAGAGAAAAGTAGCATGCAGCGAAAATAAATAAATAGTGAGAGGCCGACAAAGACTGAATGAGGATGGAGATTGTTTGCGCATGCGTTTGAGGGCAAAGTGTAGTGCAGCTGTGTGGCTATCTGGCTTGGACACTTTTAGAGGGCATAGTTGCCCATTCCTTTAGCGAATGCCACCCCCGAAATGGCGTGACCTTCTTACGGTGACGGTACCTGGTTTTGCACGAAAGCAAACGCTTTCGCCGACGGTGAACGGTTGTGGGTCTTCTCGCCAGGCGTCGTGAGCATCGGTGATTTCCCGCGAATTTTGAACGATAAATGGTGCAGTACATTTACCATTTTATAGCGGTACCATTGGGCCGATGCATTTAGTCGACTCCTGTAAAAGCTGTTCGAGTTAGCCGCACAGAAAATAACTGGACACATGAAGTTGTTGCAGCGAACCGCCAAATCTCGTGGAATTATATCTTATATCTCATTATGTCGGGGTGATATTTGACGACGAACTGGAGAATCGAATCGCTGGGCTCGGACGATGCGAACCGTTTGAACGAAGTCGTCCAAGTTAGCAGCGAGGTGGCGCTATCTAGACGGGTGTGAACCTATTTCAAGAAGCACAAGCTGGCTAGGAATGACAATCGCGCAGGGCCTGTTCGATGTAACGCTTCACATTCTCCGGTAAATTTTCTTGTATTTGCTAACGGAATTCAAACATACGTCCTATCGAGCAGGGGGCTTTCTTGTTCTAGGAGTGATGCGCTCACTTTCAAAAAGCGAATGAATGGTAGGTGGATTTTTTATGTCTTCGACACCCATCCGAAGCTTCTGTACTTTTTCGCGAAACGTGGCTTGAACTTCCGAACGTTTCCTCTCGCCTCAAACAGACGAAGCTGTCAGAGCGTTTACCTGTGGCCGACGAGGAGCTCAACCTCGGACGGGGCTGCTTTTCGCTTCAATTTAGCTGAGGCCCATTTTCAAACGTACAAATGTTCGCGTAGCGCGTTATGGCCGCCTTTACTACTCGCTGCGCCCGGCATACCGGTATTGCTGTCGGCTAATATATTCGTGTAGCAGGCGATCGAATGGGTGTTACACTGAGTAAATTTGATTTTCTATCCTTCGTACATGAAGCTTCAGAAAGCGCAGCCTGCGGCAGAAACGTGTGTCGGAGGTGTACCGTAACGAATGAGCGCAGACTACGGGGGGTGGGCGCCTTTAAAAACACCCTAACTCTTCATTCTCGCGGTAGTCCATTGCCCAGTAATGTTTTCTCCTTCAATTAATCTGCCTGCCCTCTAATGTGCTTCAAAGGCACACTCGGACGTACCAACAACGATCACTTCGGGTTCAACGAGGCACGAGGCAAAGGCTGGCTGTGCGCTGGTTGAAGACACCCGGACATATTCAGAAGCGTTTCGGTAACTTAGAGTTACGAAGTTTGCCCTCTCTAGAGTTCTCTCGTGAGTGCGGTGCGTTTCTCTAGAATGAT
The DNA here is from genome assembly GCA_002081605.1 of Tropilaelaps mercedesae. Taxonomy (NCBI): domain Eukaryota; kingdom Metazoa; phylum Arthropoda; class Arachnida; order Mesostigmata; family Laelapidae; genus Tropilaelaps; species Tropilaelaps mercedesae. The sequence continues at coordinate 7,593 of MNPL01017351.1, read as the reverse complement.
GACGAGTAAAGTGACTGAGGTTGGAGACTTATTCCTGGGAGAGCTATAATTTGAAACACACCAAAGACAATGTAACATTCAAGTCGTAGTTATTTAAATGGGATAACTTCGTTATTGAGATACGATCGTGTCCGTTTATTCCTGGCGGTCCGCGACCGATGTACCCGAAAAACGGTGACGCAATTTAGTTCATGTTTGCTCTGACACCACTCTAAATTGCGAAATTCGGATCTCCCTATTCACCTATATCAAACTCTAGTCTTCTCGGGCCAACTGGCAACTGGCCGGATACGTTCAGATCATCCAGACTTTTTGCGTGACCCATTCGTTGTACGTTGTCGATGCTGTAAACGACCGTGACTGCCACCGGCCCGGCTGTGTGCAATTCCTCATCTCTAGGTGCACCCCCATTGGACACGAGCGCTTGCCACAACAACCAAATGACGCCAATTGTTCTTGATTATGAAAGCAACGCCTCACACCTATCAGACGTCGCGTAAGCAATGACGAGCATGGCTCTCGACAATTGCGGCCACCACCACCACCACCAGCAGAAGCGCTGGCCAACGCAGCTGGTCTAGGCGTTTGTCACTATCTTACACGTTGATTTCTGTGTGACGCCGAGCCATGCAAGAACAAACCCTCACGAACCAGTCTCTCCTGTCCGACCTGTATAACGCACATGAAAATTCATGCATATGTACCGTTACCTCACCTAGCTGGACCGTTCGGCCGCTTCCATATGCGGATCTGTCAGCGTTGAGTGACGATGTGACGCGCTACGTTTCGACGGATGGCGTCAGATACATCGGATATGACGAGAGTCGAAGGCGAAAACATCCGAGCCGCTCTGACTGAGAACCGCTGAATGAGAACCATTTGAGCGCCACACGCTAGCCATGATCGGCCGCCCCGAGGGGCCAGACGGGCGGCAGATCCGATGGGGGCGGCCCCGATTCACGGCAAGTCCGCTGAATCTGCATATCGTTACAGAGACAGATCTCACTTTGGGTAGCGTCTTCTGTCATAGATCGCCCGACAGAGAATGCTGTTCAAAAGCCATCAACCAGTTCCGGGGTAATAAACAATGCAGCTAGGAAACCATCACGTTATGCGCGCGTTAAGTCGGGCAGATCTCCCGAGCAGAGCGCCCTTGTCGCCGGTTAAACGGGAAGTGAGATTATGGATGGCCAAAAAGGCTGCGGGGACTGCCTGCGACTCCTGCTACATCACTCGAATCACGGAGGATATCAAGGGCCTCGTTTTGGCTTTCATTACATGGTCTGTCGAAGAAAAGAATGCATGCTGGTCGTTCAACGTCGCCCTAGGGTGCCTGTCAATAATGCATCCATCTGGCGGATGGAAGCAAGGTTCACCCATTTACTGTTTTTATGTACGCTACGTGTTTGCCTGTAAAAAACGATAACTCCTCCCCACAGTACCGGACTGCATCACTTGGAAACATATCGTGTCTAACATCCAGTTAGACTGGCGGACTCAACGTCTTCACTGAAAGGGCCGTAAGCCTAATATTCGGAGTTCCGTTGTGCTGGCCAGCACGCGATATGCTGAGTGCATAAGCCGGTTCAGTGAACTAAGCCTAATACCAATAGCAGACGTTCTCGTTGATTACCCCTGTGGCGGATATTGGTCAACCCAGCAGCGTTGGCGAATACGGCGTCGCTCCGATAGATTTACCGTTGCTGGATCTCGGTTCAATTTGAGATGAGGTAATTTATTGATGTGAATTGATTAATTGATGTTAATTGATGTGATGTGAATTAATTGATACAGTCATATATAAGTTACGCTACACTCGTATCCAATATTAAACTTTCGCTATGTCCTGCGATAGATCAATTGTGGAATGTGGAATTGTGGATCAATTGCTACAGTGGATGTTGAACTGCTAACAAATACAGAACTGCCCTACTATGGGCGAAATAAATACCGGTTCTACGATAAAATTGTAAAAAGTTAATCATCTCTTATATAAATAGATAAAGGGATATTAATCTATCACACAGCCTTCGATGGTCTAGGCGTTTTCGTCTAGATCAACGAGCTAGGCAAACAATTACCTGCCAATGTCAAGTTCGAAAACAAGACAGTTCCCGCCAAAATATTTTCTCCACGTGGGCCACGATAATCACGATAATGGAGGTCAATACCACTTTACGAGCTCCGACATCGGTCGAAAACGAACCATCCTAAAAGACTATATTCCACGCCATATTAAAGATGCGTTTCACACGTCAATAGCTCGATGGTGTCACATCGATGTGGCTATCTGAATATAGCAGGGCGGAGTGGCTGTGCCAGTATTTCAAGGTGCAAATCGTCAAAGTTGGCCGATTTCAATGTTGGCTGGGTCAAGCGTTGTAGTTTGTGCGCCCACGTTCGACGGTGAAGCCCACGCATCACTGAACTGAACTTCTCCACTTCTGAAGTTCCGTTACCGCCATGACATGCACGTGACGCTCTGACTACCCAGGCCAACCGCGCACCCTCTTCTCTTTAGTTTCAATTCTTCCTAAATTTAGAGCGTCGAACTGTGCGCAAATAAGCTACTTTGTTCGCTCGGGCTCAAACGGGAATTATCCAGTTTCTCCATTCTCTACGCGCTGGGCAGGTAAATTCCCCCGTTAAGATGCTACACAACGATGCACGACACAACTTACCTTTCGGGACGCCGTCTCAGTTATACCCCGCGACTCAGATGTCCCTGCGTGTCCTGGTGACAACGGCTTAGCGACGAACGCCACCACCACAGCTCCACGGCACTGCCTGTACGTGAATTCCAAGCAATGCTACGAGTATCGTACTGGTCTTCGGGGGTAGAGCCTCTGCTCTCTACAGGTTGACCGTAGTGGGATGACGCTGCTGCTTGCGTGCTGTGTGTGTGTGTGTGTGTGTGTGAGTGTGTGTGTGTGTGTGTTATGAACCGTAGGATTGTTGCGGCAGCGGCGTATCACGCCGCTCTGTGGCACATGCAACGCGCGCAATAGGCCGGACGAACGGACTATGCGAAACGACAGGTCACGCGTGTGAACTCGGCCGGCCGGCGCCAGGAAAACTCTGCGTTACGCTCCGTTACGAAACCGGGGCCAATCGAAGTCGCGGCGTGTCCTCGTAGTCTCTAGCGGGTTAGCGATGCAGACAAGTTTATGGCTGCATGGGCACGTGAGTCGAGGCGGTAGCGCTTGCCGGATCGGAGAACAACGAATCGATGTTGCCATTCCTGCATACGACAGACACAGACACACCGCCAGGCAGCAAATTCCACTACTAGAATAACTGTCGAATTAATACGAGCATTCCAGCCGAGTTTTCTATGTTTTGTTGTTGTTGTTGTTGTTGTTGTAACTAAAATATTTGACACCGTTCCACAAAATATGTCATTTGTGTTATTCGACAACAAAAAAAATATGACTTTGTCGTTTGATCTACAACCGAACCGCAACCAGCGCACGAATCCTGAGCGCCTTGATTTAGACCTTTAACAAGCCCTTGATTTACCTGAAAATTTTCGATACAGTTTTGATAAATCAGTAAGAGTAGTAGTAGCAGTAGCAGTAGTAGCAGTAGTAGTAGTAGTTATAGCAGTAGTCGTTCTCTGTTAGCAAAATAGCTCATGTACATCATTTTACATTAGAGCTCCGCTCCTCCGCTGCCCATCGTGCACTGGATATCCGAATTGCACGACTCATAGACGAACGACTCATCCAGCCGAACGCTGTACATTAAACCCATACACAGTCGTCTACCCAGACACGCATGGGTGTCGTTGGCGTAGGCGGCGGAATCGGCCGGCGAGTTACCACGAGCCCCTGTTCCGGCAAGGGTCGAAACCTTCGAAGACTGTCAACGTCTCTCTGGAGTCTATCATCCCGTCCGAGCCTCGATAGGACGGATGAAGTCCTCCTCACCTTTCCGTCGGCCAGGACAACACCATTCTGACAGAATTTAGTTCCGCATCAGCCGTAAGCGTTCTCACCTGCTGCGACGCATTTACTGGCGTATGCCGGCCGCTGGGTGGCGTCGTCACGTCGACGGATGCTTCTCTAACGAGAGTTCGCCGTAGATGTCGCGGCAAAACGCGAAGCAGCAGCAACTTGACGGTCAATACTTGTTTAGCGTCAACAGTTACGCGACAATCCTTAGGGAGTAGACATGCGTTATGGCTGCCGCTGACCGTGACACTCAGCCGGCTGAAAAAATCGGCCAGCTCCAGCAAAATGGCCAAGCCGTGCGGGACCCTTCGCTGCAAAATAGATGTCACAAACACGACATCATCTTGCTTTGTTCCACATGTCGCTATCATCCGATACACACACACACACACACACACACACACGCGCGCACACACTACCGTTGGTGGTGGCGTCGACCTATTGTTAGGTTTCTACGGAGCGAGAATAACTCACACTCGGTGTGATTTCCGGGAGAACAACAGAAAAAATCGTTCTGTGTTTTTTCTCAGCTGATTCAATCGTTGTCATAGTCAAACTGATCTTGGGCGAGAACTTCCCTTCTTAGCTGCACAAGAAATCGCTTCGTAAGCCTTCGACCGAGAACTGTGATTAGAGTTAGTTGCTCATCGAGCATTTCAGTTCCATAAATTTCTTTCCAAAAATAAACTGTCGGGACGCTGATGCAAAGCTTGCAGCTTTCGGATTAAGCTCACTTGACGGTCGTGTTATGCAGAATGCACAGTTATCTGAACTAAGTTCATGGAAACGCAGTATAGACATGACTCCTGTCGTGCTAAAACAATTGTGTTTTGCTCACTTCGCACAAGACACTCGAACTCTGCTAGAAAAATACCGAACGACAGCGATAACCGAATAACGAACAATTCGCTAACAATGCTTAAATCGCTCCAGTGGCTTCGACAAATAACGATTTTATTGATTTGGGAAGTTTGCCACGGTAAATTACCGCGCTAAGATCTGCGCGATTGCGGTGATGAACTTCAACCGCCATTATTCGCCTTAGTAACGGCATTTTAAGTCGCGTCGTCTAAGTGCACACCTCACTTATTTCCCCCTATCTCCCCCTCAATGAATCACGCCGACTACTGCCTTGACATGTTGGCTGAATAACGCCGAACTTATGCCACGCAGAAATTGGCTTTTTGCACTTTTCATCGCGCACCGGAATCGCCTGTCCGACCCTATCGCTCTAGCACACAGCGTAGAATTGTGACCGTTGGCCCAGCAAATGGACCATTTTTTTTTTACTATATAGTTTTTTGGTAGAGTATCCTGACGGCTCAACTCCACAAACCCCTTCAAACCACTCGGGCCATTTACACCTCTTTTGGAGCGAATAAACCCCCATTTCGACAGATGTCATCGTAGAGACATCTGTCGAAACGCCGAACGCGGCCAAAGTCGTTCGGCGGCATCGCCATGTCGCACGTCTGGCGTGACGACCAAAATATCACCACCCTTCACGAGTCCTGTTCGGCCGATAACTTTGACTGACACGAAAATGGTAGCCCCGTCCTCAAAGCCCACTTCTGCTGCCGAAGTTCCGCTTGGAGTCTCCATGTTCAAGCGGCCCTCTGGCCGCGAAAATGACCGAACTAAGACAGCAAATCTTGGCCGGCTTGCGATCGAGGAGCACTTTTGTGACCGTCTCCCTCTCGTCCTGCCATGAAAAGCCCGCAGCGGGACTCCAAGCTGGCACAAAGTAGACCGCGAAAAGTACCGCTCCTCATACGACTGCATAAACAAAAGCGGAAAAGAGGAATGGGCGGGTATGAGCAAACGACTACAGACGACCACGACCCAAGGCCATCAGGAACTGCCCCCGTCTAGGTTTTGTTACGAGCCCACATTGACGAGGCTCGACGGAGTCCGCCCGGCGGCATCGACGCTGGCAATGCCACGCCACCGTCACGTCTTCCACGAAGACCTGCCCAAAACGACACCCGTTCTCGCAGGCGGACCGTGAACGCCATGGGTGTCATCGGAACACCAACGATTCGTGACGGATCGGCAGCTATAACTCTTCGGTTATCGCCCCGCTCATCGAGGACGAAGAAAAACACACGTTGGTGAAGTTCAGGATCCAATGGAAGGAACAATAGACGTCGAGATGGACGCTTTGATGACGACTGGGCCATGCGTGAAATGCACGGACGACACGCGGCGGGTGGGCGGCCGTGAGCCGGCAGTATTACCGGCCCGTCACGGTTTCTAACAATTTCTAGCTTAGCGCATCCGCCAGGATGTGCGTACGTAGGTGTCGCCAAGAGAAATGGCAATTGTATCGCGCGGAATTCGTTCATTCACTCGGTGTTTGATGGACGTGCGAGTGGGCGTTGTCCCCTGCCGTTTATGCGTTATGCGTTTATGTGTGTCTGCCTATTGACGCGAGGATCTGTCGCCGGCCAGGTCGACCAGGTCGGCTTTTATCGTTAGGCGGCCTCTGTCGGAGTACACCGCCGTTTGGCACCGCGATTTGGCGCCTCATCAACGGACATAGTCACAAGGAAGTCGTTTTGGCAAACTGACATCGAATAGGTGCTTAGTTTGTGGCGAAGCTCATGATCGCGTGCGAGTTAGCTGGCAAGAAAGACTCCGCGGTCCTCATGGGTGTAACTCGGCGGACTCCTCGAATGCTTCGCCATTGCGCCGTAGCACAGAATTGTATACGCGGCCAGAAGGAGTGACG
>MNPL01017348.1:5348-24314 GCA_002081605.1 Tropilaelaps mercedesae | reverse complement strand
TATATATATATATATATATATATATATATATATATTATTGTAAGTCTACATGTTACCTAAAACGTCTAGATATTCACATTGTCAGAAATCGATGGCTTAGAGGTTGTTGTTCTGAAGGCTATCGGCTACTAGGTACAACTTAACATAAAATACGAGATCAGCGCTGAAGCACCGGATGTAGTTGAATTCCAAGTTCATGTCTATGGAAAATTGCTTCCTATTTGAGAGGAAGACGTTGAATCTAAGCTGGTGTAAGAGAGCCGATCTTGTGGAAAACTTACAACAACGCCCGAACACACCGCACTGATCTTGCCCAGGTACAATTTAGGAAAATATCTTTGTATTATGATATCGCTTGACTAAAAACGAGGCAATGTATTTAACACTACGATCTTATGCGATTACTCTGTAAAAGAGTTACGTGTTAATTATTTTTGTTTGCTACACGTAATTCCATTTGTTAAAGTTTCATGGGACGCTTTGTGTGACGCGTCGGTGTAGGCGAGAGCCCGAGTGGCGATGATACATTCTCAGTTCACTAATAGTTAGAAGTGCTGATTTACAAGGCGCGTAAGTTGTGGCTAGGAGTGTAGGGACAGAGTACAGCGTCACAATAAAATGTGCTACGGCGTGTACGATTCTGTAACAAGAGCCAACAGCACATTTCCCGTATACAAACTAACCCAGAGTCCTCTGGTAGGCCTAGCCAAGGATGAAGACGAATCGCTTCTTTGTTGGACGTACCGCAATTTCTGGGACCCTCAGGGTTTTTCGTGTCCCTATGCAAAAATCACGAGGACAGCTTCGATGCCGGCACAAATATAGCGACTGGACGACTTGATAGAGAATACAACGCATATTTCACTTAACATAAAAGCTTCACCTGAATGCACCGCATGTCAAGTAAAATCGGCCAAATGAACGATGCTTTTATTTCGGTATAAATTAAATATAAATGATGACACTGATGTCAGCTCCTGTCAGAATATTCTAAAGAGGGGGATCATTTTTCAGCAGCCCAACGTTGAATGCAACCATCTAGAGCAAAATACCAGTATGATGTATCAAATTGTTCTAAAAGCGGTGTTCTAAACGGAAAAAACACCTGACAGAAACTTCGGTCTCAGGTCCTCTCCATCCTTTTAGCTATACGCATTTTGCCATGGAAGTATCATACTAAATTGGATTGTCAAAGCCTGAACTCCAGGCCTAGAGGAACACCACATCCGACATAATAATACTAACTGTTGCGAAATAGATATCCGCCACATACAGATGTTCGCCTACTAATGCATTATTTATGAATGGATAAATATGGGCGATCAACCCTAAAGAGAATTAATAGCTCTCGTGATACCTTTTGTTCCTCTAGAGGGCTCGCGTCTGCTAGAGCCTCGATTTGAATTGGTGAATAACAGCTAAATTTAAATCACGTATAACTATGGTGTATTCAGATCACGGTGATGCTATTTTTCCTGGAGACTCAGCTAAAAAACACGAGCCAAGGAGACAGTGTGGAAGATGAGTAATACCTTATCCACCAATGTACGATTTATGCAGATACGCGCATCAAACATAAACATTTCGAGTATTCAGTGTTAGTATCTTCGCCTTTTGTTTACTAGGGGCGGATGGACGGTGTTACCATTGAAATGTGGGTCCTAACATCGTTGTATATCCAGAATGAGACCAGCCACTTACCGAGATTGTCAGTCTCAATTAGTAATAAGATTATGATAAATAAATTATAATTAACTAATAAGTAATAAGAATAGTGAGAGAGTAATAGGCCTCAATTGGTAATGCTCTTGTAGAACATTATGCGGCGGGCGTCTGAACCTAGATAGGTCTATTCATTGGAAAGGTCCCACGTTTGAAACTCGAAACGACTCTCCTATTACTTTAAGCGCAAGGCGTACAATGAGTCTGTGCAGCCAAAGGGGTTCGACCCGACAAACGTCAAGACACTCATTAAAAAGACACTCAGGTTTCCGAGTCTACGTAACCCTATTAAGCGTAAATAGTGGTAATGCGCAGCAATCGGTTTACAACTTTGTCTTTAGGGGTCGTCCCTTGGATATTTAGTTTTGTTTACCAAAGCATCCTTAAATGTTCAAACACCTTAAGAATAACCCCAGAAATTTCTTTTCTCCCCCCTATAAGAAACCCCAGAAAAAAGGCTGTTGTCATATCAATTGGTTGCAATTTACCCTGCCACGAATCGCATAATAGTATCTGCTTGGCTAGTAACTTAATGGTGTTCATTTGAAACATTATCCCTAAATTACAATATTGAAAAGTCTAAGCAACAAGATTAGGCGATTTTTAAATCACACCTACGGCCACCGCGCCAATTTCTAAGTAAATTACCATCAGTTCAGTCTCTTGCTAAGACGTTGTCTATTTTTATGCAATCTTTAGAATCATGCATTCGATGACTACAGTGAAACATTGCTCATTAATGAATATTTCTTTCTAGTTGTACTCTTGCATGCAAATGCTTGTCAGCGCATTCTATCGAGTTTGCAACGTAAGTTGCAACGCAAACTATTGCGTATATTACTATTGCTATTGCAAGCTATTGCTATTATATTACTCATCTCAGTCACCCGCTTTGCTAACATCTTAGATTTCTCCCCTTCGCAACATACGATGCGTTGAGGATGTGATTCTAAGCATATATTGTACTATCTCGTAAGACTTTTTCCGTTAAGTCGTCTTCAAAAAAATTTGTTACATTTTTCTATTGTGATGCGCCTATTGTCGACACGATAAAACGCTGTTGCGTATATGGAGAACCAGATGTCATTGTAAATTGACAGTATGAAGATGTGACACTGCGCTGTCATTGCGGTGTAATACCCACCTTATTCAATTTCCTCTGAAGCCTTTAACAGCAAAGTGGAATCAACAGTTCAATGTTAAGCACCATTTAAATAAGTTGTAGTGCACCTATTGATGGCTGCATACGCGTCTCCATACATCGATACCGTTTATAAGTAACCTAGAAGTAATATGCTATTACGCCAAGTAGCCAGCACGTACGCCTGTGTACGTAAGTGTACGCCTAATGCATGTAAATACAAGGCCATTATAGTTTACACTTTTTATACATCTGAAAGCTATCGTACTACCCGCTCTTAATATTTTATTAAACATGTTTGGCTTGCACTTTTGCTTCTTTCAAATTACGTGTTACATATATTTAGATTTTGATCGCGAGTTAACTTCACTTGATGCCATTAATTAAACTGGCTGAAGTTTTTTTATAGCATCGAAGAGCATATTACGTCAATATAATCAACGGTACCTGTTGTCGTACAATAATAATAATATCTGTATCTCGAGGGTTTCCATGTGGAACAGGCGATGGTGGAGATAATTTGTTCCCTTCACCTTTTCTTAAACTCGCCCCGAGAAAGAAGAAACGATAGCGGTGTCGCTGTTGACGATTTGATTGAAAGATTGACAGTTTGTGCGCTCAGCCGACGATACGGTTTCACAGCGTAAATACACCTCTTTGTTAATACACGATGTTTTACATTTACTCAGCGGTGCTGTATCTGATTTTGTTGCCATACTTTTGGACCGCCGTCCTGTGTGAGATATCCAGCGCGCCGGAGGCTAAAGTGAGCGTCGATACTGACCTTTTGCCACAAGGTTTTGAACGAATTCGAAGAGTCCGGGTGAACGAGACTATCCACGACGCCGGAAGCGACCTACTATTTAGTTGGGATGAGTGTGTCTTTTGTAGCGGCTATCGTGCAACACTTCAACTTTCCCATGCATCAGGAAACCGTGTTTTGGCATACCCTCTTAGATTTGGGGTAACATCGATGCGCGTGAGGGACATAAAGCAAAGAACGACTTACCGGCTCGTAGTCGAAGCAATATCGTCTGATTCGAAGACCCACTTGGAAATAGAAGGTCGAACATGTACTAGTGGAAGGCCACCTCCTCCAGTCAGCAACCTAGTGGTTCGTTCTATAAACAACAATTCCCTATACGCCGAGTGGAGCTCAAGTGTCGCTGATGGCTTCGTGTTAAAAGTGTTGAACAACGCAGAATTGATTCAAGAAAAAATAATCCCATTTACTTCCGGCAAAACACAACTACGGGTGGACGGGCTTCAACCCGCTACACAATATAGCATACACGTGATCGCTTTTTACCAGCCGAACGTGGAGACGAAAACCCTTGCGCCCGCTGTGGCGGCCCAAGCGAAAACTTTGCCAACAAACCTACCGGCTATCCGGCTTCGTTTCGAGGAATACCGGGTCGGTGGTATCAATCTCATTTGGAGAAATCCCACATGGCCCCGTCCATTGAGCCACAATTTGATTTGCTTTAAAAAGAACGAAACTGACTTGGATTTCAATGAAGTATGGATTGACGTACAGCTCGAGGGCAGTAGCGAATCTCTGGCGTTGTCCCCAAATATGATTTTTAAATTTTCAGACACATCTTGTATGCTGCGAACCTCATTCTCTACAGATTTTTTCGCTTCCACCACAATTAGCCGCGTGTTTATTCCAAATCTACAGCATCAGTCATTTTGGGATCGGGATCATTCGGTACTTAACTGTAGTAAAGCAAAAGGTCCCCACAGCCCTGCAGTAACGTTGCTTCAAATTAGAGAGTTCACCTTTAGCGCGTCCGTGATCGATAAAAAGAACGTTCGCGGCTTCAAGAGCGACACAATTTACGTTCAATTCGATGCAAGCGGAAAGGATACAGACGTGGTGAACATTACACATCAGGTAAGTCTAGGATGCTCTCGGTACCTTTTCTTTTTTGATAATTATTACGTGTCGGGTAGGCACATCTGTCAAGCCGTTACTAGAACTGCGGCTAACGAAAAAATGTTTAGTTTGCATGTATTATTTACAATGCCATGGGTACAATTTTTAACCTTCCAGATTCTGTGAAAGGCTTCCGACCAATTTTTCATTTTATTACTGTTGTATGGTAATAAAGATGCGATAGCTTTGCATTTGTATGAGATCTTGAGTGTACAAACTGTGTGCGTTAAGCTGACAACTCACTGGTGCTTGTACTTATCTCACTATAGCTATCTCTATCTTGTGGGTATATATATATATATATATACATATCTTCCTCTCAAAACTTTCTCCTCGTGTGAAAGAAGGATGTTTCTGAAAATGCAACAGGATATATGACCGTCATTTGTTAAACTAAGCGAATTGGCTACAAATAGCTACTACCTATGGAATACCGAATGAGATCAAAAATATGTTGCTACACGGAATATCTATTGCATCTGCCTCTGATAACAGCTCTTTATAGAGTTGCGCACTGCATAGGGGATAAGAGCTGATCTGAAATTGCAAGTTTACTGGGCTCAAGCCTGATGTTGGGCTAGATCGCCAAGACCCTTTAATAACAATAACATAAAAGATAAGCCTTGGAACATGAAGGGCTCGATCTACGTGTTATGCTTCCTCATAAACACCATTGCTGACATCCTCTCTTTCGTTCCAGTATTCACTATGTAAAAACAATGAGAGCTGTTCGAACTGGAAAAACGTCCCCAGTGACAAGCCCATCGGTATACCTCCAACTGACGGCTCACTACCTAGCTACGAAATTCGATTAATACCGGAGGATATGTATCCTTGGGAACCTTATATTCTATATCATAGGATAGTTATCAGGTTTGTCGTTAGATCATTTACATGGTGTCAGACGACGTTACTCCGGTTATGTATTGACATAAGTTTTATTATGACTTATCGGCAATGCGTTAATAAATCGATCGGTTTTTTGGTGATGTGGCTGTTTAAGGTCATCTTTCAATATTATTATTATTAACAACACTGTACTACTAAAAATGCTTATACACATGTTTCAGGTGCATTAACGATGGCATGCAAAAGCTGTATTCTTCTAGCAAAAGCCTCGTACTTCCAGAGGTAACAGGAAAAGTTCCTGCAGTTTCCACGATAAAAGTGTCTAAAAATGGCACTAGTAAGTTGATCTGAATCTAGTCTAAAGCATAGGTAACTTACGTGAAAGTTATCTATGCTTTAGGCTACGAGCTCTACGCAAACCCCTTTAAACGCTGCACGAAATATATGCTGAAGTTAAGGTAACGAGGCGTTACAAATTTGTTTCGATTTGTTAAAGCAATCAAATATGTAGGCACAATTAAAGAAAAATTCGACTGGCTAATGCGGTAACCTTGCTCTCTTCAACTAATACAGTCTACACTGCTCAAATAGTTGAAATATTGTCGCTTACTCAATTATTATTCAGCGATGGTCATGTTAATTAAGCTGTGCACTTGAAAACCTCTTACACAAAGATACAATTTTAGTTCAGATTCGTTTCTATTAGCAAAAATTTGGTTTATTCATTTCACTTGATTATCACCGCAATACGTATAGCGATCTCGATCTCGAGTCTACAAGGACTCCTAGAGATCGAAAACTGAAACGTCACTCGCCACGGACATATAATCCGTATTTAAGCTGGCGAACCGGCGAACTTTTACCGGGTGAACGAATATTTATCAGTTTAGAACAATGTCTTGAAAGTGTATCGGAGAAATACTTAGCCGATGCAGGAACATTATTCACAGTCTTGACTTCGAACGCCCATTTTTCGCACGGTTTTGACTCATTCAAGTCGAATAATGGGTTCGTTTTTGCGACAGAGAGTATATTTATCATTAGAACACACCTGATGACGTTATCTCTTGATACGTCCTTGTAGTTTATTACTTGTTTATTCTGGTGCGATCAAAAATTGTTTTGCTACAAAGCTAAAACATTATAGCGCTGATAATGCCATTATAGGTCGTGCCTGTGGTAAGGTGGAAAAGATTTAAGTGCGCATCAGATCAGGCGTGAAAACGATATCTATGAAGGTGAGATACAACTACACGATAGATCCTATGAGTGATCGAAACGATTTCTAGAAATAGTTGTGTGTCAGGTAAAAGTCAAATTCCTGCTCTAATTATCCTTCCTTCATGATAGTCAATTGTTGTTGGCAACAGACTCTCCGAGAAAACGGCCTTAGTAGCTCAGTGGATTCGTATGCGCCTTGCAACCAGAGGAGGCACACAACAACAAACGACGCGTTAACAAAGCAATACGAAAGTAGTACCGTGAAAGTTCAATGTTAGCAGATGCTCAGCCCGGAAAGGTCTTGTGCAAGAGAAGCGTATCCGCTTTGCCTCATAGGGCATGCGTCAGTTTACAAGCTCATTCGATCGTTGCCGTCAGAATGACTTTTAACTGGATCTGACTAATCAAAGTAGACTATCCTATCCAAAACTTGTGCGCCTAATGTTCTAAAGGTCTCCACTGTCGGTAATCAAATGCTTTGTGCAGGAGTAAAACTGACATGGCTATACGAAGGTTCCGTCCTGCCCGATTTTTTCCTGCTTACGCGCTGTATTCGTGAACCCCAGAGAGAAGGGTCGGGCTCCGCCTGTTCAGCGGAGTCCATACCACGGGACACCAACGTCGCCGATTTGGATTCACTGGAGAAAGGACGTGTCGCTTTTATCACTTTGCAAGTCGGCAAGGTAATTGCTGAAGGTTCGTTTATTTTCCAAGCGAACATTCGGCGCATCATCCGTCACACTTTACCGGTGTTCGAACGACGGAATGTATTTCATTGCGAATAATGTAATTGTGTCACATCTACGTAACACGGCGCGACATAGCAGTCAAGTCACAAAGAGCTCAACTTGGTAGATATACATTAAGTATCAACAATCAAGAATGTTGCCTGTGATCGTGTCATACACTGTGCCGTTAGCTAAAAATAGATAAAACAATCATTACTAACCACTAGGTGAATCGTGTGACCGGAGAGACTATTGTAAGCGAGCCACTGGTGAGATCGTTCTACGCGTCAGATCAGAGGCAGATTCTCGGTAACATCAATTTCAGCATCAAGGAAATAACCAACTCGTCCGATGTGCGTATAAACGTTTTTTCTTCCACACATGCTGAGAGCACATTACTTATGTGCGTTGCCTTACTTCGTCTGCTTCAAAAATTGTTCAGATTTCCAGACCTGTTGATATCGTGGGCTCCAATGATGTATGCACAACTTGGTTGGATGCCATTTTTAGGATTTGGAATGCCATTCATGGTAACGGGCATCGAGCTCTTCGCTGCCTTTCGCGCTCTTCGGCCCTGAAACTTGTTGTGATATTTTACACCGCTGTAGAAACTTCCCGAGGAAAGCAGTCTAGAATCTAACTCAAAAATCTGGCACGTAAGCTTAACTGTAATATCCGGGTTAATTTGGCAGCGCTCTAAGAGTCATTAAAAATAGAATTGTACAATTGAGAATAAGAGAGAAAATTAGGTTGAAATTAACGCATGGCTGTCAGATAAATGAAGGTTTTTGTTATCATTGTCAGGTACGGCTATTGATTACACACAACACGACGAATGACCACTTACCAAATGTCATGGAGTTTCACGTAACCGTATGCGGAAAATTGCTGCCTCTTTGGGAAGGGGATGCTATCGGCAGATTGATTGAAGCCAGCAAAACTTGCGAAAAATTTATCACGTCCCTCACAAACGCCACACTAACTCTCAAAAGGTGATTCTCACATCATACTCTTCCTTCTTGTTAACGACTGGTACCTAACTTGTTCGTATAAGAGTAGGCAAAGGGGCTGATTTCTTACCATATAGATATTATACAACAACATTACGACAAATGCAAACGTTTCAAAGGTGTCTTGCTGTTTATGACAGCGGAACCAATTCCGTAGCTCATAAGCTTTTCCATTATAACGGTAGCGTAATAATGTTCTTTGTTCACTTAAAGATCTAAAGTATTTCAAATAATTCCTATAAATGGTTGCCGTCTGACACGCTAAAATTGCAGCTGGTGCTACGAATTAGTAACATTAGAATATTTTTAGGGACACTTTAACAAACCTCATTTAAACGACTTGCAAATTCGTCATGCCTCGTGTGACAAAATAATAATATACTCGAAGCTTGTGAACAGTTTCTTGCGAACTGATTGCGAACAGAGATTCGTAACTTCGCTTTTAAATCGCAAAACTCGACAAAAAATGATCGAATGACCCGTCTGATCGATTTCCAAGCAACCAAAAAACGTGCCCTTGTGAGTGTTGCCGCGTAAAACATATATGAATTGCATGGCTCTATCTTTCGTAAAATTAAAAGTGGAATTTTTCCGATAAGGCTGAACGATTCTTCGTTGCTACATGGTTCAAACGCAAAAACGATGGCAAATACGACTTGTATTTGGTTAACCTTCTAGGAATTCACTTTGTATCATGCTTATGTGCACATTACATAAATAGGCTAAGTTTTACTATTTAGTTTTATCGTTATTTATACCACGTTAATTCTGCTGCATAGCTGCATATAAAAAGATCGAAAGATGTAAAAATATCATCATATTATCAATAGGTGTTTTTCTTATTCATTCTTAAGACGACCCTGGACGGAGTATCGCATCCGAGTTGACGAACAGAACGGAACATTTAACTCAACGGAACATTCGCCCTTGGCGAATACAACACTACCTGTCTTCAAGCCGGCGCCTGGCCCAATTGTAGACCTGTCGTGGGAAGAGGGTTCGTTCCTCCTGAGCTGGCTGTACAACAGTAGCTGGTCTCCTTCAGGCTTCCTGGTAACTTTCTGCGCAGACCATGGCTACGCTCCGGAAAAATGCACCAGTATCAAGACCGGCCCAACGGACAGGCGATATCACGTTCGTAACGTATTAGGCCGCGTAGAACATGATTAGAGAGCAAATCAACAGACGTAGTACACTCGACATAAATTGTTTCAGAGCGACGATTAAAGTCATTGCTAAGCACCGCGTCGTTCTTTATCTGTAGGCCTTATATGAAGAGATTTGTGGTTTTCCATCGGGTTGTCATCGTGACCAAAAATGTGATTTACAAAAAGAACGAGCCATTCGATGTAAAATTATGCAACCGAGAGTAACCAACATGTTTGTTATTTAGGTGAAAAACTATGTAACGTGTTTAGCACATGAAATGAAATGATTGGCATATTGTAAACTAAATCTACTGCCTCAACTCTTACGCGGCACGTTACTATTTGAGGAATCACATTCTTTATATTCGACAGAATAATTACTAACTATCCGTCTGTGTACTGAACAGGTAAATCTCAAGGATATTCCCGGGACAAGGGTGATTGCATCTGTGTCATCGTTCGTAAGTTTCGAAGGCTCTTATTTATTGGGTCCTCAATCGGAACTAGTCGTGTCCAAGCTAACCGCTACCTCAACGGAAAGCGACTGATCCGTTTTCTGCCAATCTGCTGATTTGGACACACCCTCACGCCAACATGTTCATTTTCTTAGGACGTTAAAGCAATTTGCTTTCAAGAATAGTCGGCCTTCCTAATATTCCAAGGCAAGCCGTAGCTTTTGTAGAAAAATAAGAAAAATGCATAGAATTACTACATTCTTATGTATGACTATCAAAGAATAAAACTATATAGAAAATGTAATGCAAAGCGATATAAACTGGTTTAGCTTCACAAGAGTACTTTTCCCCTAGGAAAAGAAATGATTCTAGTGGTCGTAAACATCACTTGTAGCTCTGTTTGAATCTGTAGTTCATGTTTGAAGCATTAGTATGGAAGATAGTATTTTGCATTCTACAATGTATTCACACCGTTAGATTTCAACTTGGACTGCACGAGCACATGACGTTAAAGTTCTTCACGCTTTGTGCCTGCTTTACCTCACTTCATGTACGTTACTTTTGAATTGTAGTACCTTGATAGTGACAAACCATGAATGAGCTACAACGGATTCGAGAAAGAGCTGTGCTTCTACCTAATGCTGATATATACTTGACATGAAAGAGCTATATAAGATATTCTGAAAGGTAGTAAATAACAGAGGCAATAATTGCAGCCATTGAACTTTAAAAGTTGACTAATGGACTCGGCCCCAAAAAATCAAGGGTAATCCAAATTATAGCGAGTCCAAAAAAATATTCAACAGACGAACGTTTCTCCCGAATTGAGGCAGCCATTCTAAGAAGGCCTTTTACATAACACTAGTGGCGTTAATGCAATTTAGCAACGTCTGTGAAATTTGAAAATTCAATGACTTGATCGTGTTACCCGGTCTGTACGTGACACGAAACTCGTATTATAAAGCAGAGATAGGCAAAATGCCTACGTGATTTCTGTATATAGTCGCCTTTTACAGACTATTCTGCCAAATTATGTCAAATACGAGCGCTCATTTCCATTGCTTACACCAAATAAATATTCGTAGAACTAAACAGAAAATGCCTTTTCAATGAACTCGGCTTGTCCAAAGCATGTCTTAAAATCCAAATGCAGAAAAATGTCCATTGACTAAAATTCGACTCAATTCGCATCCGTAAGAGTAAATACAAAGTAGAATATACCAAGAAAATACAAACCTGCTAAACAAAATGAAGCGACCATGCCCAGGTTGCAATTCTGCTCGACGAAACTAATGTATCGTGGCGCCGACTCTAATATTCGGTTAAATGAGCAAAAAGCCTCTCATTTTCAGCCATCTTCAGGCTCCTCCTGCGGTTAATCTAAACGGGCAGTGTTTCAAAAGAATTGGCATTACAGTTATCTTCCTGGTCGAAGCCACTGCTATAACTACGGTGATATTAACCCCGTTGTTACTTGCCAAAGTTCTTTTGTACAGGAACTTTTGTAAAAGTTCTCAAGTAAAAACGACAAGAAGATTTGTACACCAGTTTGATACAAGACCGCTTCTTGAGAATGTGTGGTTCATAATTTGGTATATAAATCCCCAGCAAAAGATGGCACATGCGAAAGAGCTCTCTCCGTATGGAACTCAGTAATAATGATGATAAACTAATAAGGTCTTTAAAACTAAAGTTTTTAAGACTAAGGTCTTTTTAGATTAAGGTGCGCTACATGCATATCACCAGTTCTTACCTTTCGTTTTCTAGCTCGTTCTCGTGTCTAGCGCGTTTCGATCTAACTTTAATGAAATTAAACCAAAGTATCTGTCCTCTCATATAAAGCAACTAAATTAACTCTTCCAAAACGTTAGGCACCTTTGGTGATTAAAATTAATGTATAGTCATACACAGGCGCGTTCAATTCCTAGTTCCCATGTATTTAACAGAAATTTTAAGTGCTCAAGCCAGAGAATACAGGTCCTTCATATCATTCTGAGAGCAACTTACGTAGATTAACTACCAGGCTACCGCAAATGTTTATCGTCAGTGTAGTGAGAAAATCTATTTGACTATTACCATTGACAAGACTTTCAGCATGCTATGAGCTATGACCCTAAGAGTAAATAAAACCCCAAAAAACTTGTAATTCTATTCGTCCTAAAAATTGTGCAATTACCTCAGTGTTTTTCTATAACAACCTACAACATTTTTTTTTATTCAGAAAAGTAACTATCTTAAGACTATTGTAAAAAATTTACAGGACCAAGTACTTCCCTTTATATATATATTTACAGATTTTATAGACAGATTTTTATAAAAACCTAGAACTTTGGCAACATATGAAATAAAACCTTCTGGTGTAAATTCCTAAAATTCACATTTGAAGAATTTCGTTTGTTCGGAGTCCAAACCATACCGAACAGCCGGATCAAAAATTCGTACCAGTTCGCTTTCGCCACTGGTATAAATGCCGACTGCGTTACTGAGTGACGCCGAAGAACTCGCCATTGAGGTGAGGGGGGAGGGGAAGCGACAGTTCGTAGAACCCGAACGTGTTACTTCTTTCACGTCCTCATGTTCAGATATTCACGCAGTTTTCTCCGGTTGATAACGCCTTCCAGGTTTATCATACTTTTTTTCTGCAAAAGGACAGTCGCAATGAGAGATGACCATCTAATAGCATGTTTGACTTTTGACCTTGATTCAACTGGTCTTAAATACTTGAACAGACGTACTTGGCATGTAGCTATGGCAGTCATGTCTCCTGTCGTCTGCCTAAGCTTAGGGGGTTGCGTATGTCTGGTATTTACGCGTGTATTGCCACTCTAGTGCGCGATGGAGGCTACCAGTCTAAGGCGGCAGTGCCTGCTGCTTCCGACTGTACAACGGCATTGGTCAATCATCTAATTTTGAAGAGTGAGTGTAGCAATCTGTTCGCGCATTTGAGAATGCACTAGGATCAATAACATGGGAGTACATCCCAGCTGAATATGAACGAACTGATAGATAAAGATCAATAAATATTTGATATAAATGTCGGTAAAGATTTCACAGGCTTTTTATAGGCCGTTCGCTGTGGCAGTAACTGATGCCCGCAGTGAAGACTAGGTGTATTAATGTTTCAAATTGCAGTGTCCCGAAATTTACGGACCTTGATCCTGCTAATCGACAAAAAAACTGGCTGTGTCGTTTCACACGGGCCTTCACAAGCTTCGTATTTTGCAGGCATATCTACTGTGATTTGCGTGCGTAAATCTAGCGCAGTACATGATTAATAAATTGACATTGAGGGAAAACTGTGGTATGAGATGTAAGATAGTTGTGTGCAATCATAAAATGATTTCGCAGTTGCCTCAAAAAGGAAAATTTCTTTGTTTGTTTGAAAGGTTTGCTTTAGACGAGCAAATGCATCGGAGGGAATTAAAGAAAGCTGCTAGACTATAAAAAAGGAACTTCGATACCACGATTGGCTGGCTGAATAGCTAATTGGCTGGTTAAGCGTTGGCGTTAATCAATGTGGGTACCGCTAGATATATCCAGTATTTTGTGCACTTGCTGTTCTTGAAATAATGCTAATTTTTTTCCGAGATTAAAACCGACAGTGTCCCCAAATTTAATCGTTCGGGTGAGAAGATTTATACTTACTTCACCGCGCTTTCATTCACTGAATTTGAACGGTAATTTTCTCGGGGTGTCTATTTACTGTTTATGTGTATTGAGTAAATGTCGCACGCAGACCGTGCGAAGATTGTACCGCACGGATAACATAAGCAAAAATATTGTACATTGTGTTATTTTGAGTTAATTCTATGATGTTAATGAGCATAATCGTAATAACGTCATCCTAAACGCAAACAAGTAAATCATAGCGAAAAGCAAATATGCCGCAGGTTATTCAAACATCATTTTAGATTTTCCAAAGCGAAAAGAAACAGACCCGAGCCAAAATTACCAAACGCCGGCTGCTTTTTCCTAACACTGAATGGTAATATTAGACATGAAATTAAATAAGAAAACAGAGTAACTATACAAATAGAGTTATGCGTAATTTGAATTGGCTTTGATTTTAAAGATGTCTGTAAGTCACGAGAGCTTCGTTTCTAGCTGAAGTCAGCTATATAAAGGTTAGAACATATTCACG
Organism: Tropilaelaps mercedesae; assembly: GCA_002081605.1. Classification (NCBI taxonomy): domain Eukaryota; kingdom Metazoa; phylum Arthropoda; class Arachnida; order Mesostigmata; family Laelapidae; genus Tropilaelaps; species Tropilaelaps mercedesae. Next base: position 9,960 of record MNPL01017348.1, on the reverse strand, counting down.
ACTAATATGCGTCTCGGCTATTCCTCTGCCTGTTCATATTTAATAGTATGCATGTATTACTTTGAAATTGCTTTGCTACGATTTTCTGACACGTGTAATAAGTTACAAAAAAATGCGGCATTAAGATACGAAAAAAGTTTAGATGGACGCTGCGTAGTAGAAATTCTGCGATCACGCTAGGTAACAGAACTACTTGTAAAGATTTGCTCTTAGGATGGAATTATCTGCGAGATTTATGGACTGCCGATCTTTTATTGCACTAGTCATTTTCGTCTGACTTTCGGCGGCAATCGTAAGCTAAGTACCACAAGCACACCTCGCTCACGCATCGAAACCGCAATTTCGTCGAATTTATGCTCAGCCTTGCTATTAGATGAACATTTGACATTCGAAGAAGAGCGAAAAGCTAGTAAGGAGTGAAGAGTGAATGCATTCGTATTTGTAACACAATTACAAAAAGATGTTTGATGCTTAGAGCTATTGTCGGTTTAATTTTTCCGGGTGTCGCTTTTATTAATCCTTATTACCAGAGACTGAAAGCCCTTATTGTAAATGGTCTTAATAACGGCATTTTTTGATCGAACAATATTCGATTCATAAAGGAATACAATCGCATTATGTCAAATCGAAACCCCCTGATTTTACTAGGCACTATAGTCTCGCTAACAATGCTCTTTTTACAGCATAGATTTCTCCAAGCTCCAATTATAGTATACAAGATCCTTCAAACCTTACACCGTCAGATCTATTCCGATTTATACAAGACGCATGTATTCCTTGTAATTTTATAGACAATTTACACATTAATTATACACTCTATATTGCCTTTGGCAACAATTACGAATAAATTTGAACAATTTGAACACCCATTATCACTACTTCAAGTCGTAAGTGTAAGGCGCGGTGAAACGGTCCTATTTTCCAAATCCTTAAAAGCTGCATTTTGTTGAAGTCGTGGAGTACATGTTTTGAATTATTTGCAATCCTCTTTTATTGCCATTCTATAGTAAAATGCTGGTTCTAGATCTTGATTGTGCACAAAGGGTTTATTTACAGGTCGTCTATTTGGTTTTACGACTTTCCTCTTATATTTTGCTTTTCTAAAATTACACGATGCGTATGCATTATTAGCAGCCTGTAGTGATAAGTATGAAATCTACAACTTAGCGAAATCAAACCTTACCACTATCCGTAGACTCGGAATTGCGTCAATATTATCCTGAGACCACTCCAAGAAAGCCATTATATCTAAATCCTCCGATATTTCTAATATTTCTCTGTACTAATGCGCTTCGACTCCATACAGCCAGAAAATATTGTTGTGTCGTTTTCACGCTTAACCGAATGCTTGAGGACTCCCTTTTTTTTTATTTCAGAGAATACAGCTTGAAGTCTGCTATGCCAGACTTTCGTGAGGCATTCTATACAAATGATGCAAGCTTTCAGTTAAAAGAAGCAGTAGTTTAGCGCTTAGAAATTTTTTTGTGCTTGTGTGTTAAAATAGTGGGTCCGTCTAATGATGAACCGGCATGCGGTATCGAATTAACGAAAAAATCAAAGCTTTCAGATGGGCTTAGGGCACTCCCCTATGCATATATAAGTGTATCCACAAGAGCTCGTTTGCACCATTTTACACCACCTTAACCGATCAGTTCATTACGCGAATGTTTCTTTAAGATAGCGGCGACTTACGTTCTGCGAAAAAAGTTTTCTAACGAATGTCTATCATATATAATTTTTCTTGCTTTACTGGCAACTTGTACGATAGGGGCGTTATAGGTGCTAGAGCGAACAACTGCGACTGACTGAAACAGTATTCTAAGTTGAAATGAGTTAACAAGCCTAAAATCGATATACGAAACAAATCCTTCGACAATAAACATTATAACGACAACAGCAGATTTAAAGGTGTAAAAACACCCTTTAATTAGTCAAGCTAAGCGGCAGAAAGCGCACCAGCTGTTGATGAGGAATAATGCTGGTGCCTCTCAGAGATCTATTCAAATACGCGTCGTCTCACACGATCAGAGTGACGATGTTGGTAGAGATAGTAGAGAAATCAGGCTCTAACGAGCGTCAATACGAAAAAGTAAACGCTTATTATACTTGCGTAGAACACCCATCTCGAGATACTACGGATTATCCTATTACTATAAATTACTAATTGGCTGATAATAAGAATAAAATTCTGTTTATTTAGATGCCATGGCGGCATACATTTGCGTTACTATTTATTCAGAATTTCTTACAACTAGGTAACGGAGTACTGAGGTTTGTGAAATGTAACAGAAACCTCTGCATAAGTTCTATTTTTGGCATAAGTTGATTATGCTGTTTTTTTTATTTTCACAGAGTTACTATGAACCCAGGCTCTATCGCAGCCATTGTTGTTTTATTGCTTCTCTCAATACTCACGTATATAAAAATTCATAATAGGTATACCAAACTCTCCCCCATTTTCGTATAGCACGTGAACTTGTATGGCCATTTTGAGAAATTGTTGACGCAGACGTTGCTCTTTTTATGCCATTCTGACGAGGTTAAATATTTGAAGCTCGATGAAGTTTAAATAAAACTAAATTGAAAAAACATGAATTTCAAGTTTGCATACTACTCAGTACATCATTTTTGAAGTGAGATATCTGTAGCAATAACACTTTTAGGATCCCAAGTATATTTGTTTTATTGTACAGGTCAAAGACACGCAAATGTAAGGGTACACAATATCAACATCATCAGCAGTCCTTTTTGTTCTGCAATATCCTGTGAAACCTTACAAGTAGAACCTTGAGTAACGTTCATGCAAACAATTATGTTTATAAATGTTTCTAGAGATCGAGTTTTTACATGCTATTGTTTGTTCATACTCTCATAGTAAGCTTATGTTGAAATTTTAACTTAAAATTGAACATGTTTAAACCCAAGACATGTAAAATGTTCGTTCAAATGCGCTTCTCACACTGAGAATTGCCATAAGAAAATCGAGCACTTCTAATACCAAGTACCGTACAAAGCATCTCCATTGCCCAATAACGGCATACTGTTCGAACTGTTCTCTCTCTTTCTCTCTCACTCTCTGCGCCCTGCAAAAAGAAACAATGACAAAACACTTTACTGCATATTATGTTAAAGCTACATTAGTCCGATTTATAATCTGACGCCTACAGCAGCGAGGCCGAGAATTGCACGACGGTAATAATAATTAAAGTGATTACAGAAAGTTACTAATACACTGCTTTGACTATACAAAAAAAGAACAAGAGAATGAATGGTACCTGAGAGTCTTATGACTGCGCAGAAAAATCAATGCTCAAAAAGCCGCCGTCGACATGAAATAACTAACGAGACGTAGCCGATTTCCCCTTGTTATACCATTCATTTTGTGGCAATCACGAGCCTGTTTGCACAGGAGTAATTGTTGTAATATTTCACTCACACACTCAACGCACACTATGCTTGATAATTATCAATTCAGTTAAATTTTCTCCATTATTATTATTATTATTATTATTATTATTATTATTATTATTATTACAGGTTGCTGAATGCAATTTAAGAATAATTTAATAATGCCTAGAAAGGCAAAGATATGCCCTCAGCTTTTCCACTTTTCTGATAGTGATGTCTATTTAATACTAATTAATTAGTGCTCAGAATTTGGGTCAGCGAATCTCGTTTCTATTGCCGAACGTATAAACCTCTTTCTTACAAAAAAGCACAAAAAGAGAGAGAGGGAGAGGCCATAGTTAATATATTATTAAAAACAAAAAAGTCTTGACATCGTCTCGCGCTCGTAACAGAAAAGTAGTCCATAACACAGTTATCTCGAACTTTTAGCAGCAAGCAAAATGGATTTAATGTATTTAAATTATTACGTATACTGGATACATGTGAAAAAAATGGGTGCGATCAATGGCAGGGCAACGTCTATCCTTTTTGTCGTCCGGCCCGTGAAAAGCAGCTATCCTGTGGAGAAAGCGACGCATTCTATCCAGTGACCTATAGTCACGCCAAGTTACGTCTTAGCGCATCAACACGGTACGTGCCTCAAACATTGATAAGCACCATATACTACGATGAGTATAGCTTGGGTGACAACACTGCGGCAACAATGGGTTGTACTTTAAACAAAATTTAACTAACCTATCTTATTACGACTCTTCTACGGATGTTTAGGTTTACTACGGTCCAACATATTAGTTTAGTACAGATCAAAATAATTCAATACCGTTCAATCGAATACCACTTATAAATGAATGCATTTTTGTATCCAGGCACTTACAAATCTGATGAGATTGTACAAGTTCTACTGCAGAAGTGGCAATCTAAGGTACGATTTTTTTCTGTATGTACAGCTCTCGTGCCCGATAAAACAGTACAATCCTTCCCTTTCGCCCATCACAATCAAATGATAACAAAGTCGACTATGTATGGGCAAAATTTATTAGAATTTAGGTATTCCTGTAACCTCATTCCTTCGACCATCATATTCTTCACGTAATATCATTACTATTATTATAATTACTTCATAGCCGTTATTAGTTCTTCATTCGTCATCTATTAGATTCCGTCACACGCGCTGTTTCTCACCTTATTTGCTTGCTTTCAGTAT